>PVJH01016493.1:18056-50555 GCA_004026705.1 Nesogale talazaci
GCAGGGGCATTGGAACCACAAGCTGGCAGCCAAACACCAGACCCCCATGCCCCCAGCACACCTGCGTCTCCTATTTAGAGATGGAAAGGGTGTGTTTATGTTTCTTTGTGTGTTGTCACAAACTATTTCAGATATATCAAAGTTTTCACACGGAGCCCTCGAGGTGGAATGGGGTGTGTGTGTTGGGGGGGGGGGGGAGTGCAGTTAAGCCCTTGTTTGCTAACCCAAAGGTGGAAGGTTTCCATTCGCCCCAGCCCCGCCCCTGCCAGAGAGAAAGGCCTGACCATCCGGTTGTGTAAGGAGAACGCCTGGGAACAGCCCAGACGCCAGCTCTGCGCTGTTAGATGTGTGTCCTCGTCTTTGCTGTTATAGGGAGCAAGGTGCTCAGATCTGCCGCCCGTCCCCTCGCGCGTGTGTGCTGAGAATCTCTGCGGGGCGCACGTCTAGGAACTGGATCAGTCCCCAGAGCTGTCTGCCAGCAGCACCTCAGGGGTCCTTGCTCCCCACCCCACCCTCCTGGAGGAGGCCAGACCTTTTTTTTAATCACTTTTGGGGGGACTCATACAAATTCCATGACAATACATACATACTTACATACATACATACATTGTCTGCAAAGCACATTTGTGTACTTGTTGCCGTCCTCATTCTCACTTTTTTCTTTAATAAATAATTTTGTTGGGGACTCTTGCAGCTCTTATAACAATCCACACATCAGTTGTATCCAACACATTTGGACATATGTTGTCATCATCATTTTCAAAACATTTTCTTTCTACTTGAGCCCGTGGTACCAGCTCCTCTTTTTTCCCATCCCTCCCCTTCATGAACCTATGGTAAATTATAAATTATTATTTTTACCTTACACAATCTGCTATCTCCCTTCACCCGCATTTCTGATGTTCATCCTCAGGCGATGGAGGGGGTGGTGGTGGTGGTGATGTATGTGTGTGTGTTATACGTGGATCATTGCAATCAGTTCTCCCTACCTCTCCCCTACCCTTATAGTATCAGTTCTCCCATTACTGTTCCTGAGGGTGTTTTCTATCAAGGACTCCATGTGCTGAGAACTCTTATCTGGGCCAGTGTACATGCTTCAGGCTAGCCAGATTTCTAAGGTAGAAGGTGGGCCATGACTGTGGAGGGCAGCGATGGGGGAAGCAATTACAGAACGAGAGGAAAGTTATACGTTTCATTGGTGTTATACTGCACCCAGCTAGCTCATGCCTTCTTGGTGGAGATCAGACTTTGTACTGCGACCTCATCTGACCTTGCCCTGGTGAATAGTGAAGTTAAGCAGCTTTTGGTCTGCATTGCTGTTATATGTCTGAGAATTGCCTTTATATGTCTCCTTCCATTGTTCTCTTGGTTGCTTGGTGATTTTCCCTTTTCATTTCTTCAAGCAGTATCCCGTAAATGTCCTGAACACATACACACACATTATATATGTGTGTGTGTGTGTGTATATATATATGAAGTGCTTGTGACAGTTCCCGACACAAAGAAAAATGTAAATACAGTATGTGTTTAAACAATCTGTCTAGTAGGGGAAAGGTGTGAGAGAGCATGCCCACCTACAGATATAGGTTTGGCTATGGATGTTTCTATATACATTACTGTAGGTGTTACAGGTTATTGTAATAATAAAGCATACAAAGACATAGTCATGGAAACTTCTAAGACATCACCAAACCCCTCATGGATGAAGTCCCTAGTTCAAAGGCAAAGAACCATAGAATCAGAGGGTAGCTCCATCAATTGGCATCTTATTGTTCACAAAAGCAGAGGCTTGCATCATTTTGGTGACTGGCCCCTGGGACCTTCAAAACTCGTGAGCGGCCATTGATAATGCAAGTGTTGGTCTCGTCCGATCTTCCTCAAGAAGAGGAAAGGGAAGCCAAGACTCAAAGGGGAGCAAATATCCGAAAACATTAATGGATCACATGAATCAGAGCCTCCAGTAGGTCCGGGACCAGAAGAACTAGATGGTGCCCAGATACCACTATTAGCTACTCTGACACGGATCATGACAGAGGGCCCACACATTTCTAAAGAAAAACGTAGAACAAAAAAAAAATCAAATTGATTAAGTTGCTTGGGACCACCATGTCAGGGGACACCCAAGTCAACTGGTATGATGTAGTCCACACAACAATAGTCTGCACCCACTCTGGGGAGTAACAAGTGGGCTTTAAGCACTGATGACTGGCCCTCTGGGTGCAACTCGTTGTGTCTCCCTGTGCAGAGGAAAGAAGCATGGAGGAAATCAAAGGCACATGGAAAAGTGGGGGAAATGGAAGAGGCAATCACAATGACAGGTGTAGCTCAAGTGTGGATAGCATTTACATAATGACAATAGTATAAACCTACATAATGATCTGATCAAATTCAATTGGCGACTAATCCCTGGGTAGCACACTCAACAGCTAACTGAAAGTTGTAAGTCCAAATCCACCTAGAGGTGATTTAGAAGAAAGGTCTATTGGTGTACTTCCCCCAAAAGTCAGCTGTTGGAACCCCATGGGGCCCAGTTCTACTCTGACCTCTGACACAGGTCGGCAGCTGGGTTGCTTGGGTTTTGCTTCTTTTAACATTTGATGGTGACTGGGTGCAGACTGGGTGCAGACCTCCTGTGTCGCATTCAGTGGTTTGTGCACCTCGTGTCTCCGCTCATTCTTGGCAGCCCCTCAGTGGCCCACTTACCCCCACTTCCTCCCCTCCTTTCCAGACTCTGCTCCACTCTGCCTGTGGGTCACCGCTGCCCCTTGAATCTGCAGTGGTTGCTGTGCTAAGGGTTGCTGTTCCCCTGAACGGTCTGTCTGTTGTCCAGCTGGAAAGGGAGTTGGCAGTGGTAACCAGGCACCGTCTCGGGCCACTGGTCTCGGGGTGGAGGAGCCTAACATTTCTATTGAGCATCTGGGGGTTTCGAATAGCCAACCTGTGGTTAAACAGCCCAACTTGCCACCACACCACCAGGGCGCCTACAGTGACCCTGTCATGACTCTCTTTCTGTACCCGGTGCCGTCTGTGGGCATCAGCTTTTTTGCCCCACTGGACCACGCTTTGCCAATTCCTGTAGTTCACACCCAACCCCAGGGCCATGGTTCCCACCATGGAATCCCTCCCAGTCTCTCAGGGTCCGCTCACTGCCATCAGGTCGATGCAGACTCGTGGTGAGCCTCCCTGTAACACAGAGTAAAACTGCCCTCGGGGTTTCCATGGTGATAATAGACGGTCCCATCCTTCTCCTACAGAGGGGCTGGTGGTTTTGAACTACCGACTCTTAGGATCTCAGCCCAATACATCCCCATCAAGGCCTCTCTCAGGATACACAGAAGTTAAAAATAAACAACAACTTTCCTGTCTAAACTGTGAGCACCCCCAGAGGCTGAGCCCCAAGGACAGGGGCTTTCCTATTCTCCCCATGAGCTCAGTCCCAAGAGCGACACAAAATAAGTTTAAATATGTTGGTTGACTAAAGAAGAGCAATTCTGAGTTTTTCAATTAGCTTACTAGAAACGCTCTGACAGCAAACATGAAGTGAGAACCCGGTGTGCTGTTTTGGTGTCTGTCTGTTAAACCGCAGTCAGTAAATCCGGTGTGGGAATCCTGAATGCCGTGTTCTCCTCAGAGTTTCAGTACGACACACACCAAACCCACTGCTGTGGAGTCAGCTGCACGGCGGCGGCTGCAGTGGCTCAACACAGGAAGGTGCAGCTGGCCCCCGCCTGGGCAGGGCTTCATTGTGCTGAGCACTGGACACCACCACAGCTCCAGCGACGACTGATGAGGGGCACTTTGCATCAGGCATTGATTTTATTTCATCGTCAAGTTACTTTCTGATGTGACTACCCCCATTTTCCAAGTGAGGAAGACCAGTCTTGGGAAGGTGAATGGCTTGGCCCTTAGACCTCAGCTAGGAAGTCACTGAGCCAAGAAGTCACACCAGATCAGTCTGATTCAGTTCTTCCTACCACCTACAGTGCTAAACTCTGTTGTGACTTCTAAGAATGAAAAACAGAATTTAGATGATGAACTGTTTTCAAGTAAACTGTAACTGCTAAAACTTTCACCTCTCCTGGAAAGCTATCAAAAAACAATGAGGCCTAACACTCAACACTTATGGAAAAACCAAGGTGAGAAGGCAAGGAGGAGCAGAGAAGCTAGATCCTTGGAAACAGAACAAACAGAAGGGAAACAGTGAGGACGCAGACACATGTGGAAATTTTAATCCAGTCATGGAACCATCTATATAAAAATGATGCAATGGAAGCTAATTTTGAGTCTAAACTCTGACCTAAAATACCTTTAAAAAAATTTTTTTAAAACAACATGAAAAATAATTTGGTTCTTCATGATAGCGGGACAAGAAGAAAGTAAAAGGACATAGAGGAAAGAACAAATGGTCGAAAGCTATATACAGAGGTTAGATAAAAACATGTACATATATAAATATATAAGTATATAAGGATGGGGTATTAGTCTATGTAGGTATATTTATATGTTAAAGTATCAAGGTAGCAAACAGATTTGAGGCCGGTTGTCTTCCCTCAACACAAGAACGCTTTGTTCTAATAACCTGGCACTGTGTGCTACTTACTTTCTTGACACTGTCTCTGAAGACAAATGGGCACACAAGCAAATGTGGTGAAGAAAGCGGACGCTGCCCGACTATTAAAAATATAGTGTCTGGGGTCTTAAAGGCTTGAAGTTAAACAAATGACCACCCAGCAGCGAAGTAACCAAGTCAACATGAAAGAAGCACACCAGCCTGTGTGATCACGAGGCGTCGTTGGGATCAGGTATCAGAAGATCAAAACCAATTAGATCAATGTGAAGGGGAAGGGTCAGAGTAGAGACCCCAAGTCCATCTGTAGACAGCTGGACATCCCCTCACAGAAGGAGCGATTCAGCCAGGGTGCGGTATAGCACCGATGGAGCACACAACATTCTTCCAGCCCTTCAATGCTTCTCTCCCCCACAATCATGACCCAGTTCTACCTCACATGTCCTGTTAGACTGCAGCAGGTACATTGGTATAGGTAAGAGTTTTTGACACACAGAAACCCGGACCGATAAACCCCTCAGGAACAGTAATGAAGTAGATACCCTGAGGGGAGGGGGGAGGAAATGGGGAAACCAATAGCAATGAGGGATGTATAACTTGCTCCCCTCTCAGGGGGATGATCAACAGAACTGTGAGTGGAGGGATACAACAGATGGTGTAATATATGATGGCGTAAGATACATAAGATGGTGTAAGATACATATTCATATCTTACACGCACACACATACATCATATATACTTGAGTATAAGCTGACCCGAATATCAGCCGAGGCACCTAATTTTACCACAAGAAGAACTGCATTGAGGGACTGAACCCTGGTGGCGTAAGTGATTGAGCGCGGGACTGCGGCCCACGAGCTTGACGGTTCAAATCCAGCGGCAGCTCTCAGGAGCAGCGCTGGGTAGCTTCCACGACCACCAGAGGGCAGTGATGCCCCCCCCCAAAAAAAACTGCATTAAAAATGTGCTGAAAAACTCAGCTTAGGGGCTGAGCCCCAGTGGCGTAGTGGTTGTGCGCGGGTCTGCGAACCACTGGGATGGAGGTTCAATTCCAGCAGTGGGGCTGGGCTTCCTACTCCCACCACCAGAGAGCAGTGATGCCCAAAAAAAACAAAAGCAAAATAAAAAAAAACTCAGTTTATATACGGTATATATAATTTATCAAGGGTTCATGAGGGTAGGAGAGTGGGGGAGGGAGGGAAAAAAAAGAAGCTGATAATAAGGTCTCAAGTAGAAAATGTTTTGAAAATGCAACAGTAACATGTACAAGTTTGCGGGCTGAGCCCCGGTGGTGTAGTGGTTGTGCGCGGGACTGCGGCCCACTGGGACAGAGGTTGAATTCCAGCAGTGGGGCTGGGCCTCCTACTCCCACCACCGGAGAGCAGTGATGTCCAAAAAAAAGAAACATGTACAAGTTTGCTTGATAGAATTGATTTATGGATTATTATAATATCTGTAAGAGCCCTCAGTAAAATGATCTAAAATTTTTTAAAAGGAATTTGGTTAAAAGAATTATGATCTAATCTGTACCCGTCTGACAATTAAGCCATTATAATAGTACTTTTCCTGAGGGAGACATAATGGGGCCTGACACAGTACCTAGCCCAGTACCTTGTCAAGAGGGTCCCGAGGTTCTAGCCAGGGTTCCTGAGAATGTCTTCCCACTTAGGAACGCCGGTGAGGATGGTGCAGGACTGAGCAATGTTTCGCTCTGTTGTACGTAGGGTTTCCAAGGGTCGCGACCCACTCTAAGCCTGCTCAAAACAACAAGCATCGTTTTGGTGACATTTCAGCATCTTCTGGTGACTTAACACACGGCTCATGTCATTGCTTGTCTGCAGATGTTACTCCTCCACTGACAGCGGGTTACATAGAAGTCACTGACCTTCAAGCAAAGAAACTCCGCTATATCCCTATTCCCAGGTAATGCCTCTTCTCTTTTGTTCTACACTTGGCATGTCAGGTGGGAAAAAAAAAAAAGAGGGAATGAATTCTAGCAAGCACTCTGGACAAACGTGTGCTGGCTGCATCTTTAAGTAAAAAGCCCAGTTTGGAGAATGGAGTTGACAGGTGGCTTATAACTTGCTCCAGGCTGAGCCCCGGTGGTGCAGTGGTTGTGTGTGGGACTGCAGCCCACTGGGTTGGTGGTTCAAATCCAGCAGCAGCTCTCCAGGGAAAAGACTGGGCCTCCTAATCCCACCAGAGGGCAGTGATGCACCCCCAAAAAAATAATAATAACTTTCTCCTCTGTCCCATCTTTTACTTGCATTTTAATTTGTATTCTGGGGAAATGTTTGACTCTTACCATGAGTCCGAGCCTAGCAGCTTGGATTTCTAGCTTCCAATCGCTTTTGTTTGATCTGTTCTTGTGATAAGTTTCTGTATCTGAAATAACAAGTTTTTCCTCCCTTCCCCCTATTATGGAAAGTTCAATACTTACTGTTTACATGAGTTTTCTGAAGTAACTGTGTTCGGAATGCCAGTGGAAGTTACTGTTAGTGTGATATGATATTGCTATGTTAGATGTCACCACAGTCATGAGACACGTAGTAGCCAAAAGGTTCCAGAGGTTTAGAGCTGGCCCTCAGACTAAGGACCACCCAGATGTGATGTAGCCCCAAGTTGCCATGGTGTCCTGAGGCTGCCCTTTCTCTGCGTTTCCCCCTCCCCTGGGGAAGCCAGGGCCCTCACCTGTGGCCCATCTGCCTGTCTGCATCCACCCCTTGGCTCCTTTGGAAGGCTGAGCATCGCCTGAACACACTGCCATGAAGCTGAGCCTGGCTTCCCGCCCCCTTATTGTGTGGCTCCACAGAGCTTCCTGTGGCCGATTACCCAGAAGTCAACCCCCAGGCCTTTCATGGGAGGCATCAAGGATGGACTCCAACCTTGTCATTAGCAGCCAAGCACGAGAATGCGCTATAGCCCAGATTCTCTCTGCCTTCGCCCCCTGCCTCTCATCTTCCTGCTCTGCTTAGAGGTGATTGGGAGTACACACCCTCTTTTCATATGCGTCCTCACAAGACAATAGGACCCCCAAAAGTGAAACCTGGAGAGCCATCCAACATCTTCAAATGCCACCAGGGACCCCAGACACGTCAGTAGGGTGCATGTCCTCCCTAACCTCCGGGTCCCAGAAGCAAACAGATCACTCCTCTCTTGGGAGGGACCCAGTCACAGTCTCAGAACTCTGAAGGCATGACAAAAGCTACATGGAGGCGGCTCACCTGCCTGGAAGTCTGTTCTGCTTCTTGTCCAAGGGGACTGCCCTCCACAGGGCTCAAGTGGCTGCTTTTGCAGATGGACATCTCCGTCTTGCTTCCGGGTGCACAGGACCCTCCACCTTTTCCCTTGGCAGCCAAGCACCTGAGCCATTTGCACACACACACACAGCAGTCTTTCAACACACCTGCCTCTTTTATGGAGGACAGCTTTGTGTGTTGACTTCATGTAAAAAACAAAAAGCAAAAAAAACAAAAAGAAGACTTTTGTCATTTGAGGGAAATTCCTTGTTCTCCAATAATTATGTTTCCATTAAAAAGCACTATTAATGACAACTATAAAAAGCAAAGGACCTCTTTTGATCTTCCATTTCTCAAGCATTAATGACGTTATTCCACGAGGTCTCTTTTCCCCGGCATCAGCCCCAGCTTTTTATTTATGGTGTCTTCATCTCCTTGGTTTTGTTTTGTTTTGTTTTCACTTTGACTGAGCCCCGTGTCATTGCCTGCTGCAGAAGGCACAGCTGGGGGAGCAGCAGCAAGCGGTCCCTGTGACACAGCCACTGTATCATAACCGCCTGTGGTTCCCAAGACAGGGACGCCTCCTGATGTAGGAAACGCAGCTTTAAAGCAGCCCTGTGTACACATTGCATAGTGGACAGTGATATGTGCAGCCAGATCTCTTGCCAGAATTGCAGACTTCACGCTGTCCCTGGTCCACTACGCTGTTCCTAAAGGAGTTTTGGACTCACTGGGTGCTCCGACCACAGCTTCCCTAAACCACTGGGTCTGAGAGCACCAGGAGTCTGCTGGGCCCTCCTTGCTGGCCAGATCACGACGTGCGGGGGGGCGATTGAGGTGAACTGAGGAGGGGAAAAGAAGGCCAGGCGGTCTGGACTTATGTCTAGGACATAGGTGGTGGTTGCTGGGCGCGTTGAGTCGGGTCTGGCTCGTAGTGACCGTGTGGACAACAGGCTGGAACATGGCCATCCGCACAGTTCTTCCGAGGTATGAATGCCCTCTCGCAGCCCCTGGGTCCGTCCCTCTCCTGGAGGGTCTGCCTCTTTTCCACTGTCCCTCCACGTTACCACGCACGCTGCCTCTCTCCTAATAATATGTCCAAAGTATGTGAAACTGGCACCCACGAACCCTGATTTCAGGAGCTGTCAGATGCACTTCCTTTGGGCCTATTCACGTATTACAGACGGAATGTAGGACTGGGGCAAAGCCCTTGCTCTGACTCGAGACCTTTCTAAGTGAGAAACGCACATTTGGTGCACAGAAACAGAGAATAACCCTGACTGCCCCCCTCTGGAGGGTGGCCCCCAGCTGCAGCTGTGGGAGGTCCCAGTGGCTGTATCCCTTTCTCTCCCTGCCAGCCCCCAGCAGCGAATGCCCGTACCCTCTGGGCTTGACTGACACAGGACAGTGGGAATAACCAGGACATAAGTGTGGCGTCCACCCTTCACATGCAGAACTCTTGGTAGCTGACTTTGTAACACCCCATTAGAGTTCACTGATCCCCAGTGTCAGGAACTCCATCCGTTCAGACTCATTTCATTAACTGAACTAGCCCTCGCTCGTATGTTATCAAATCGATCCGATAAAGACTGCCCTAAAAGCGTCCATTTTTCACGTCTGTTGTGTCCGACTTGCACATGTTCATAAAGCCTCACACCGCATTCTGGCACCGCACTCGGACCCCTGGGCGGGGAGATGGTGGGCCTGTGACCTTTGACCTGTGCCCAGTTGGCGTCAGAGGGCAAAGGCTGTCGTGGCAGCTCCTTCATGCTGACGCCCGCTTGCCTCTTCCAGGTCCGAGTCTCTCTCGCCGTACACCACCTGGCTCTCCACCATCTCGGACACCGACGCCCTGCTCGCCCCGTGGGGCAGTGGTGGCGTAGTGACCGTGGACATGGGAGGCCACATCCGGCTTTGGGAAACCGGACTGGAGCACCTGCAGCGCTCGCTCATGGAGTGGAGGAACATGATCGGCCAGGAGGACAGAGCCGTGCAGGTACCGCTCTAGCTGGGCTGGGCGGGGAGGGACTGTGTCCAGCCCCAGAGCTCTCCTGGAAAAGGCCGGGAGTTTGGTGGGGACTCACGCTTCAGAAAGCGGCGCTCCCTCTGGAGAGGGGGAGGGCGAGCGATGCGCCTTCTCTGGTTTCTTTCATTTCCCTTTTCCGGCCGGCACTTCACGGAAGGCAAAGAAGACCGGAGACTCTTTGCATTTTTAGCCGTCGGCATCATCCTGCACCACCTGGCCACCTTCTCCCTGTGGCTCCCCCACTCCAGCATCTCCCTGGGCTCCCTGGCAACAGGAACCCTGACACCCAGTCTGGCTCCAGGGCCAGACTCTAGAGGAGACAAGGGAAGCCAAGTAAGGAACCCCCTGCTCCTGCTGTCGGGCGCCACCCAGGAGACTTTGACAGGGTTTCCTGCACATCTGTCACTGTCACACAGCAGCAGATTGCCACGCGTTTTCTCCTGCAGAGCCTCCGTTAGCAGCTGAGAGCCCCCTTCATCCGCCAGCAGGGCCCTTCTGCCTCTCTTAGAGAAGTGTTTGTACCAACGCCCCTATTGCAGGTGATGCAGGCTGCGCGCCGAGGAACAGTAGACCCAGTGTGGACGAGCGGGACTAAGGGAAACAGAGTCACGGGGGGGGGGCCGGGGGGGTCCAGAAATGATGCCTGGCTGAATGGCCCTCTGCGCGCAATCGTGCACCCCTCTGTGCTAAGCACATCAACTGGGGCTTCCTTTGCAGTGTATTCGTGTCTTAGAACAAAACCTCCCCATGTCCGTTCCACTTCTCGCCCATTAACAAGAGACATTTGCTCGCACTGTTCCGTTGATCCCAGATTGATTATTTTTGTGCTCCTCCTTAAAGGAGAACGAGTTATGGAAAATGCCTATTTCTCCTAGAGGCTTACACGTTCAGAGGAGGAGCCCTGGGTGAATTTCAGAACCTAGTGAACTAGCAATCTCAAGTCCTTTCCCAGCCATCAAGTGAACTCTGACTCGGTGGCCTGATAGTGGGTTTCCAAGACTTTGACGGGAGTTCCCACAGCCTGATTTAATGAAGGCCTAAAGAATGCATGGCTGGAAAATAAAATAAGCCGTTTCCAAATGCCAGGTGCCCCTCACAGCAACAGACTGAATGGGAGTCACTCGCCAGGCAGGACCTTCACAGAATTAATTAGTGAGGGTTCTGTTTCATTTATTAGTCTGGGTTTTACTTCCCTTTCTCTTTGCCTTACCCTTCTGGGTGCTTAATCAGAGTAAATGCTTGTGGGTCTGAATTACCTCCGTTCCATCTGAACTTCTCTCTCCTGTGCTCCAGAGATCAAAGGTCCTGGTTTTCACATACCAAAGCGTATAGGCAGGATGTATGGACGGAATCAAGAGTAACTAGCCCATCAGAATGTTCAAGAGTAACTAGCCCCAGAAGTCACCCTGGGGGGGACTCTTGTCCAGGGCTGCAAGTATTTGTCCCCTCTTTGTGTTGTCACCAAGGCGCTCTTCCCCCTCGCGCCGTGCTGTGCACCTCTGTACACCCAGCTCCTGAACCGATGGGTGGTGATCGATAGGCAATTAGCATGTTTGTTTTTGCTCACATCATAAGTACTGAATTACACTGGAAAATTGAAGCTAGTACACAGTTGACCCCTTGTTTTAAAGGATTCTCGCCACTGCCCATTTGTTTTCATGTCACCGAGGAAGTATTATTGATTGAACAAACCCATGTCACCTGTTGGAGGTGAACTGGTCGCAGTGCCTACCTCCTCTGTAGCAGAACGAAAGAAGCACTTGGGTGTCCTGCAGCATGGGGTCCAGGTCCTTGCCAAGGAAGCGGGTTGCCGGGTGTCTCTGTGAGCAGGGATGACAGGTTCTCTCAGCAGTACGATCTCCATCTCTGTAGGCTGCCAGCAGAGGGCCAAGTGAACAGCACCTTCCAAGGGGCTCTGCCTGCTGGGCCAGGTACTTTCAAGGCATAGACCCCAGCTCTGAAGGAGATAGTGACTGTTTGGGGGGATTCCAACGGGGGAATCATGATACCCAACCTGATTTTAGGGGCTTTACTGGGAAGACGTTTTCAGAGAATGGGAAACTGCCATGATGAGAAAAAACCCAAGGCAGTTGAGCCAAGGAATTTTTTCCATCTCGACACCACACCTGTGCCTTCTTCACCTGGGCCAGGTGCCACGAGCATGTCTTTGGGGAACCTTACCTCTCTGCCCTCACTTGCCTCCTCCCAAACCTCAGAAAACAATGAAAAGTCCCTTGACGATGCCAAGAGGGTGTGCTGGTGTGGTGTAAATCAGAGCGTGTGCGCGGCATCCTGGGGGATGAGGTAGAGAGACGGCAGCGTCACCTTCAGGAGCAGATAGACCTAGGCGGAGGCGATGGCGAAAACAGCAGTTTCACATCTGGATATTTTTGTTTAATGGAGATTTCTGTGATTTTTGTAGCAATATTGTTTTACTTGCTGTCGTATTATTTACCTCCATCCAAAGAGTTTTTTTAATGTATAAGTTCTGTCTCTCCAGTTTAAATTAACCTTTGTCATCATCGTTGTCGTCGTTACATGCTGTCGAGTAGGTTTTGGTGCACAGCAGTCATAGGACGAGAGGAGGCGATGCTGGCTGCTGCCCCCCCCCCTCACTGTGTCTAACTGTGTGGGCTGGGGTTGTCAGTCCATTTTGTGGTGTCCATCCAACGTGTGAAAGGGCTTCCTCTTTTTCACTGCCCCTCACCCTTACCAAGCGTGAAATCCCTCAGAGGGGACTGGCCTCACCAAATAACTTGTCCAAAGTACGTGAGGCAAAGTCTTGTCACTTTTGATGCTCAGAAGCATTCTGGCTGCCATTCCTATAACACAAGTGTGTTCATTTCCATAGCCCCAGGTGTATTTAACAGTCTTCACCAACACCATATTCAATGCCACCCATGCTCCTTTGATCTTTCTCATATATTGCCCAGCTTTTGAATACAGGGAAGGTGATTGAAAATACCAAAAGTGCCCTTGACCCAAGTGCCCACTAATCCCCAAAGTAATATCTTTGCTTTTGAACATTTTAAAGCCGTCGTCTACAGCAGATTTTCCCAGTGTAATACATCATTTGGTTTCTTGACTGTTGCTTCAGCGTATATTGATTTGGGATCCAAGTAAAAATGAAATCCTTTCAATATCAAGATGTTCTGTGTTAGAAATATAGATATATCTCTATCAAAAATAAGTTTTACTGACACAATAGAGCCTTGGCGTTGCTGTCAGGTGTTGGACTACTAACCACAAGGTTGGTAGTTCAAACCTACTAGCTGCTCTGAGGGAGAAAAGTGAGGCTGTCTGGTTCCAATGAGTTTGAAGCACAGCAGTGGGTCTGGTTTTGGTTTGGCTTAAGCAATAAAATAACATAATTCAGAATTGAATGTTAGCTTCATTTGGAAAACTGGATATATAGCATCTAACTTTCTCTTTCTATCTCTATGCTTGCTTGGCTAGTTAATGCATACGTACTCACATCCTTAAACTTATGAACAAATGTGAACATCCGTCCTTACGTTTAAAGAGAATTGTCCAAATAGCCTTCCACTGCCTGGACTCTTTGTCAGACCTTACTTCTTCATTCCCACAACGTGGTAAAGGGGGCAGCATGGTACAGTGGTACTATTTAGACTAGTTTGTGTTATGATTTGTAGAGAGTTAGGACGACTCAATTTAATAGGAGTTATTCCAGGGGAAACAGTAATCAATAAGCAAAACCCCAAGGCTTACAGTCCCTTCATGTTTGATCCTTCAAGGAAGCCTTGAATCGAGGACCCTTTACTCAACCTAGGTGGGCACCTCACTCGGGAGCTTGGAAAATGCCTTTGGGGAAGTAGAAAATAGAGACTGGTTCTAAGCACCGCACAGATCACCTGCAAGCTAACTGCAGTGTCCCTTTCCACAGGCAGAGTGACCTGATCTCCATCTAGTGGCCAAATGGGCTTACTGTGTCATAGAGTCTAAACTGGTGGAGCCTTGGGTTAGCAGAAGGCCATCCCATCTGTAAAAGGCAGATTGAGTCAGCCCAGGCGTGCTGGACGAGAGGTTTGCTTACTTCCTGCCTGGTGTGACTCTGTTGGTCATGAGATGTCCCTTTAGGTCAGCAGTGATGGGAACCCTAGGCAAACCACTTGCCAAGCCATCATCTTTTCTTGATCCCCTTGCATGGTGGCAAAGAGCAGTGTTTGTTTAGATCACCAATGTTCGCTGCCTGCAGCGTCACAGGCGTTGATGTCTCAGCTTTCTGGCATTGTGTAACTTTGAGGCTGCGGTTACTTGAATTTTTGTTTTTATTGAACTGGTGTTTTGAGTTCACGAGGGCCCCTTGCAAGAGACTATTTCGAGAGCTCTGCCTGTAGTCAATATGCTAATTGGTCTGACCTGCTTGACCAGGGCCCTGGTTTCCCACAGTGGACAGCAGTGGCCACGCGCTGACAGCTGGACTGTAGCTGTCATTCACTGTTAAGAATCCGCATGGCCTTTCGACTTCTTGTTTCCAGAAGCCTGGGTCCTTAATTGTAAGCCAACAGAGTAAAGAGCCTGTGGTGCTTCTAACCCCCCAGGCACTCGGTGGGAGAAAGACGGGGCTGCCTTTTCCCTAAAGAGAGTCTCCATGAGCTACTAGGGACGTGACGACAGTTCTCCATGCAACATGTTTCCCATCTCTTGATTTAGTTACATTCTTCCAAGAGGCCTGTCAGACCACACCACGTGTTTCCCTTCCGACGTCTCATCTTCTTCTCCAAAAAAGGCGACTCTTCATATGGGAGCAAGAAAAGGTGAAAGGTCATCATCTTCAAGTGCTCTTTTCTAATCGCTGTAAAACCACACACACATGGGCTGAGCCCCGGTGGCGCAGTGGTTAAGTGTGGGACTGCCACCCACTGGCTTGGCGGTTCAAATCCAGAAGCAGCTCTCCAGGAGCAAGGCTGGCTTTCTTAATCCCACCAGAGGGTAGTGATGCCCCCGAAAAAACACACACACAAACACACCCCAAATATGTTCTACCTGTTGGACGCTCAATGCCTGGCACCAAGTAAACACACAGTCTGAACCACAGAAACCAAATCTCCTGCCCACTGCCATCCGACTCACAGTCCCCCTCTTTTCTGGAGCAGCCAGCCTCACCATTCTCCAGAGGGGTAGCTGGTGGATTTGAACCTCCAACCCTTACGTGCTCACTGAACATGTCAGAATCAACTCAATGGCAATGTTTGTTTGTTTGTTTGTTTTTGAAAAACTGTAGAATATTTTAAGGCCTTTGGATAGCACTTTCTTAACTAAAATTAAAAAGTGCATAGACTCTTCTGAAACACTGCAGGACAACTGGCCTGGGACACAGCAAGCACATGATCTATATGTGAAAATCCAGTAGCAGAGGCAAAGGAGGGAATAACAGGGAAATGGGAATAGCTAACTTCTAATAAGCACCATTTACCGCTTCCCCCTTTGAAGGAGAATATACAGTGTTAAGTCTTGTGAAGTCCATATTTTATAGACAGATGGGAATATGTACTATGCCTTTGGGAACCTCTCTTATGCCAGAAAGACCTTGCCTTTCTTGAACTCCTGTCGTTTCCCATCCCATCTCTTAGCGATGTCAGCAGAGCGGTTCTTCAGCAACATAGTCTATCTGTTGGCTCATGACTTCTACTTTTTTGGGGGGCGGGCATCACTGCCCTCTGGTGGGAGTAGGAGGCCCAGCCTTGCTCCTGGAGAGCTGCTGCTGGATTTGAACCGCCAATCCAGTAGACCGCAGTCCCACACTCAACCACCACACCACTGGGGCTCAGCCCTGCTCATGACTTTTAAAAAATAATACATTCTTCTTAGAAAAATTTCAGCCATAGACATGCATTTAAACCCTTCGAGGTTTTCAGGAATGGCTGATAAAAAGACGAGACCTTCAGCGGTGTGCTAACATAAGAGCCTTGGGAAGAAGGGATGTGGAGTCTGTCTGCAGTGTTTTCCAGGGTCCGTGGTGTCAATTCTCCTTCCGTGACTGTTTCAAGAGAACAAAAGCTACCTGCCCACTTGCAAAACCACCGAATGTTTAGCAAAGGAACCCTCTGGGGCCGAGGGTTAGGACATTAGCTCCCCGGGGACAGTTAGGATACAGGAGGGCCTATCCAAAACAAAACTGCAGGAACATGACTAGGCCAAAGGAAAGGGGTTTCGGAAACATGGGTCAGATGGCATTGGGTCATTTCTGGGGAATGCCCCCCACTACAGATGGGCAGCACGCTTCTTGGACCAGCGGAATGTGTGGAGCAGCGAAGTAGAAGTGTACACTCAAGCAGGCTAGCGTTTATCCTTTAAAAAAAAAAATAATGTGTTTCAGAGGGAATTGCCAGTTAGCTTTCCTGTTCCTCTCCTGGCTCACAACGTTCTCGGTGTTTGCTGACAGCACCAGAAACTAGGTCAACAACCTCATCCCGCAGACAAGCACCCCCTCCCGGTAGAGTGTATGTGTTCTTTTAGCCTTTTGTGCATATTCAAAACTGATATCCCAATCAAATATCTAAATCATGGGGATTCTAGAGTTTTTTAGACTGACATTAAAAATAGAAATATCATTGAGATTCCTAATTTTAGAGCAGGTCTAACTTGACAAAAGTTGTTTTTCAAATGCTCAACAGGAATATTCCAACTCTGTTCTCTATCTATCTCGATCTCTCTCTTTATCTCTCTCCAGGCCTTCAGACCATTGTTTTCTGAGGCACTATAGTCCCAGTGCAAATTATTTGGCTGTGTGACCAGAAAGTAACACTGTTTATTAAAAGCACCAGAGAAGCAAATGTCAGTTATATAAATCAGGATGTCAAATGAGGTGAATATGCTGACAGCCAATGGCTCTAGCCAGAACTTTTATGATTCTGAGCTCAGTGTGGATGGGGTGGTGTACGGTCAGCGTTGGACTGCTAAACACAAGGCTGGCACTCTAAACCACCCAGCAATTCAAAGGGAACAGGATGGAGCTATCTAGAAAGATTGACAGCCTATAGTGTCGCTGTAAGTTAGCATTGATTTAATGCTAGTGGATGTGTAACCAACATATCACAGTGATGGCAGACAGGAAACCTTCCTGTTGTTAGATTCTTGGAGGAAACGATCATTCTATTCCACGCAGTTCAGCTGATTATTTGCAAGCATGGAATTCAGAGTGCTGAAACTTGGGTTCAAATCTCATTCTACCTCATGCATGATCTTTGACCAATTACTTGTTTTTTTCTAAGCCCCAGTCTCCCACAGTCAAATGATACTATTATACATTATGGACTCACAATATGAAAATACTATTATACTTTATAAGCTTGTTCCAAGAATGAGCTGCATTCAGGTAGGTGAATCTCTTAGCAAGAACAACAGTGCCTGGCACCATGTAAACACACAGTCTGAACCACAGAAACCAAATCTCCTGCCCACTGCTATCTGACTCACAGTTCCCCTCCGCTGTGAGGATAGCTGTGTCTGCACATCCTTTCTGGAGGAGCCAGCCTCACTATTCTCCTGAGGAGTAGCTGGTGGGTCGGAGCCTCCGACCCCTAGGCTAAGCATCTAAGAATTGGGAACATAGCATAGCATTTACAGTGGTAGCTTACAGAATTCTCTGATGCCTATGCAAAGTCAGGACTACGAGGAAAATGAAACCATGCTAGCCAAACACCTAGGATGAAATCTAGGCTCCGAGTGTTACATAATCCACCATCTATTCTAGGGTTAAAACGTGGACTTCGTTGATGTCCTCATTAGGGAAAAGTTGTGTCAAGCCCACCAAAGGAATTGAAAAATGATCTTCCGCCAAACTTGTCAGCATGGAGAAAAGCAGGAAGCTATCAGCAGAGGATTAGTGTGTCTAACCTCCAGCCAAAGACAAATGAGAACAGAACCAAAAACGCACAGCACCTTGCACACCCCTGTTTAGCCAGAGGCCTGAGAGCAGTAATGCACAAGCTAAATTTGGAGCTGCCTTTTTTAGCTATTCTGTTTACGCTGTTCAACTCTTTCTTTTGATAGCATTCTCAGCGGCTTCTTTTTTTTTTTTTCTATTTCCTCATGAGGTCTGACCTTAGTTTCTCAGATAGTGTTAGCAACCTCCACTGCTTAATCAGGGGTCCTGGAAGCTCTCCCCTGGCCAAATAGGGAAGTCAGTTGCCTGTAGGTAGATGCTTGTTTTTCTGGGCTTTTGTACTGTTCTGTTACTCTGTGTGTCTACCATTGTACCGGGCTGTTTTGACTACTGTGGCTATGTAGTGGGCTTTGAAGTCAGGTTGTGCAAGGCCTCCTACTTTGTTCTTCTTTTTGAGAAATTCTTAACTTATCCTGAGCATCATCCTGCTCTACATGAAATTAACAATTAAATTTTCCATTTCTTTAAGAATGAAGATAAGATTTGGATCAGGATTTGCATTATATTTGTAGATTATGCTAGGTCACACTGAAATTTTCACAATATTAAGGTTTCCTATCCATGAACACAGGATAGTTTTTCATTTCTGTAAGTCCCTTTTGGCAATAATGTCCTGTCATATTCTTTATAAGTCTTCTGGGTTTTTTTTATTAGGTTTATTCCCAGCTATTTCATCATTTGAGTGGCTATTATAAATTATATTTCTATACACACATATATGCATATATGTCTTTTGGGGGGCTTTCTCCGCTATACAAGGACATTAGACTCTGTACTTTCAAGGCATACAATATCCTCCATTGGGCACACCAGAAGGAGTCAATGTGGAAACCCCAGAACTCACAGATAGCAAATATAAGGCTTTTATATTTGTAAGTCATCCCCCTTGGACATAAGGCTGAGCTGCCCTAGTGTGAGAAGAAACAGATCATAGCTGTCTCAAGGGTAAGAGACTTGGGGATCAGTGGAATTTCATTTAGATTTCTTGTATTGAAGATGCCCAATGAATGACAGCCTGGAACTATTATATATTTACTATTGTAATGCTCTCCTTGCTTTCTCTTGACATTTATTAGTCAGGTTGGTGCGGTTTCCTGCTTGTGTGAATGAGTCTTATTGAAAGTTTTGCGCTGTCACTACCCCCATTGTTCATGTCACTAGTGTCTAATCGCTTAAGAGTGTAATATGTACAAGTCAACAACCCATGTATTTCAGTCTGAAGCTGGCCTGTTCTTGTATAGTATCCTTTTCTGGACAGTGTTTTTAATTCTTTATCACTGACTAAATTAATGACACTACCAATAGAATTACTGTAAGCTCCAGGAGGGTGATTTATAATATTCTCTATCATAAAATGATAATGATGTCTCCAAAGTGAACCATAAATATATGAACAGATGTTGAGCTTACCCTTAATTATAGCCCCAATCTAAGCACAATTCGTTTTTATGATGTGGTTCTGCTAGATGTTCAGCCTCATGAAGATATCACTGGAGGTAAGGGTACTATATCAAAGTGTGGTGAAGAAGCCAGGTGAGGGCTGGCTATCAGAAAAATATGTAAAGGTTAATCTTAAAACAAGCAGCCTTCTAAGTGAGGTGTCAACTAAGTTCACATGGGAGGAGCCTACCAACCTGTGTAATTCTAGGACTGCATACAATAAAACCCAAATCTGAAGGAGGGAATGGTTTCAGAGCTTAAATTCTAAACACCCAGATTTCAGAAGTCTACCAATGAAAGATGATGAAAACCCACAATCCATTTGGATTAAGACTCCAGTGGATCCTGGTTAACCATAGCCCAGGGATGTGAATAGCCTTGCTTTCCGACAGAAAGCATTGTAAAGCCAAGTATGGCAGATGTTGTTACATTAAAATGTAGCACTTTCTCGTTTGATAGCCCTTTTGACCTATTTTGAGGATGTTTTAGTCCTTTAATGGTTTCTGCTTTCTTCTCAATTGAGGTTTTTCCTGTCATTGTGGTTGGGTTTCTGTTTGTTTGCTTTCTGATTGTGTTTTATGTGGTTTTCTCTACATGAAATCTCTGTAGGTAAATCTACAGATTTCTGTAGGTAAATCTACAGAGACAGTACTAGAATTAAGAATTACCATTTTGGGCTGAACCCCGGTGGCGTAGTGGTTGTGCGCGGGACTGCGGCCCACTGGGATGGAGGTTCAATTCCAGCTCACAGGAGCAAAGGCTGAGCCTCCTACTCCCACCACCAGATGGCAGTGATGCCTAAAAAATAAATTAATAAAAATAAATTAAAAAAGAATTGCCATTTTAATGGTAGTAACTTGGGGAGCTAGCCACAGTGAGCACAAGAAGGAGGGGTTCTGAAATTGATGGTGATGTGATTGCACAATGCTCTTCAATATGAGTGAACAATTACATTGCATGATGGGTGGAGTCTGTGCCAATAGAACTTCAAAAACAAGCAAACATGCTGCTTGCTTATAAAGTCAACTCCTAGTTGTGGCTCCAGGTATGTCAAGGTAGGACTGAAGTCCAGAGGGTTTTCAGAGAGCTTTCTTTTTTAAAAAAGTCATTGCATTGGGGGCTCATGTAATTCTTATCACAATCCATCGATCCATCCATTGTGTCAAGCACATTTGTACGTTTTTTGCCATGATCATTCTCAAAACGTTTCTTTCTACTTGAGCCCTTGGTATCAGCTCCTCATTTTCCCCTTCCCTCCCTAACAAACCCTTGATAATTTCTGAATTATTTTTTTTTCATACCTTACATGGCCTGGTCTTCCTTCACCCACTTTTCTATTGTCCATCCCCCAGAGAGGGGGTTATATGTAGATCATTGTAATTGGCATCCCCTTTGTCCCCAACCTTCTCCTTACCCTCTTGGTATCCCTACTCTCATTACTGGGCCTGAGGGGTTTATTTGTCCTGAATTTCCTGTGTTTCCAGTTCTTATCTTTACCAGTGTACATGCTCTGTTTTCACCAGATTTGTAAGGTACAATTGGAGTCATATTAGTGTGGGGTGTTGTGGGGAGCACTAAATATCTATAGGAAGTTGTGTATTTCATTGGTGCTATATTGCACCCTGAATGGTTCTTCTCCTCCCCATGACCCTTCTGTAAGGGGATGTCCAGTTATCGACAGATGGGCTTTGGATCCCCACTCCGCACTCCCTTTAATTCACAATGATATAAATTTTTGTTCTTTGAAGCCTGATACCTGATCTCATGGACACCTCACAATCACACAGGTGTGCTTCTTTCATGTGGGCTTTGTTGCTTCTGCGCTGTATGGCCACTTGTGTACCTTCAAGCTTTTAAGACCCCAGATGCTCTATCTTTTGAAAGACGGTCGCCATCCACTTTCTTCGCCATATTTGCTTATGCACCCACTTTGTCTTCAGCAATCGTGTGGAGAAGGTGAGCATCATAGAATACCAGTTTAATAGAACAAAGTGTTCTTGCATTGAGGGAGTACTTGAGAGGAGACCCAGTGTCCATCTGCTACCTTAATACTACACATATAAATATATACACATAGAGCTACTTACCGTTCATATAAATATATTCACATATGTACATGTCTGTATTTAGACCTCTATACTCTTTGCCTTCTATTCCTTTCCTCTATTTCATTTTACTTTCCTCTTGTCATATTTCCTCTATCATATTCATGCTTCATTTTGGGTTGCAATAATTCCTCTCAGTTCCATTGCCCTTGATCAAGCCCTACCAGAACTCCTACACCCTCCTCGCCATCAATTTTGGATCACTTGTTGTTCCCTTGTTAAGACCCACTTCCTTTCCCCTGACATCCCCTCTCCCATGTTTTTCCAGAACCATGAGTCGCATCATCATTTTCTTCTCCACAGAGAGGTGGTTTTTCAAAAGCAGATCTCCAGGCCTTTCTTCCAAGTCACCTATGGGTGGACTCAAAGGTCCAAGTGTTTGCACCACTGGCGATTTTTATGTCATTTTGTAAACACCTGATGATCTTTCCTGTGACAAATAAAATGAGATGGAATAAATTGCCGTGCTATTCAAATGAGCAAGGCAGTATGATCTTCACTTTGGTTGCAGAAGAGTAACCCTGTGGAGATGAAAGTGGTGATAAGGAGAGCGGTGCTTGTGAGAGAGAGCCTGGGGTGTTGACCAGCTATGCCTACGTGACCACCAGACAGTTGATTAGCTATGCCTTCGTGGGCAATGGGGGGAGTTGATTAGTTATGCCTTTGCAACCATCAAAGAGCTGTTTGCCTGTGTAGTTCTGATCTCTTCATTCTTTCCTTCCCTGCCACTATACAGATTGGTTAGCTCTGGGAGTCCTCAATTCCTAATTAAGAAACATAGCCTTGAAAGGCAGCAGCACCCACACGTCAGTACTGCTTTGCCTGGCAGATCTCAGGGAACATTGGTGAATGTTTAGAGGAAAACCATGTGATGTGTGTATCGGGTTTCAGGGCCACAATCATTCCCTGGATCCCTGGTGGAAACTAACAACTGTGTGATTGTGGGGAGGCACATTTCTAGTCTTTGCCCTACATCAGCACCATTTTAAAAATAGAATGCAAAGGAACATCAAAAGCACAAAGGTCAGATTGGCACAGGACAGACAAGAGGGTCTGTCACTCCTTGTCCGGCAGAGAAGTTCACTGGTGGTCATTCCGGACACTGCAAACCCCAAACCAAATGCTCTGCGCGGAGCCGAGGCTGACTCAGAGACCCTCCGGACCAGGATGGAAGTGCCCCAGTGGGTCTCCCAGACGGGAGCACTTGCTGAGGGTAGAGGAGGCCGGTCTCTAGGTCCACACCGCTGCCCTCAGGATGAGCAGCCCAACTGAAAACCCCTGTTCCACCAGGGCCCCTGTTTCCATGCTGTTGCCCGGCTGATGGGCCAGTGCTGGCATTTGCTCTTACTTTCAGAACTGCGCTCATTCACCATGTCCCCCCACTTCTCTGTAAGGCATTTAAAGTCTCTGACCATTTCCAGAAAGGCATCATTTGAACAGCTTTTGAATTCTCACAGAAAGCATTTTTGGGGGGTGTGGGTGGGGGGAGTTACCAGTTCTCCTTGTCAGGCTTACTTTGCCTGTGTGAAAGTCAGAATTCTGTTCCCGGTAGCAGCCATTAAATCCGAGCCAGAAAAACGAAAAAGATCATGGCTGTGAGAGGAGACACAGACCTGAAGGACCAAGACGCGCATACCAGCAGTGACTCCAGTCACAGACATGGTGGGAATAAAGGGCCTCACCGTGCTTGGGGAAGAAGGGGACGTGCCTTTAGTGGCAGCAGGAACAAGAGTGGCTGCATGCAGTCAGAGGCCAGCCCCAGCCTCAATGTTCACGTATGTCAACTCCTTTAAGCTATCACAGTCAGCGTGGGGTCAGTGTCACCAGAACTCCAGTGTACAGAGGAGGAAACTGAGATACCAAGAGGGTAAGCCACTCTCTCTGTAGCTCACTGACCAGCTTGTGCTGCAGCTGGCCCTGCGCGCCGAGGGAGCCATCCTCTGCCCACCCCTCCCTTCAGGGAGGAGAAGCACCACCTTCGCAAGCCTCTGCCAGGGCACATTGCAGCCAGGGCACCGTCAGAAAGAGGGCCGAGCCTTGCTTTTACCGGTGACCCCCACCCACAGGTTAAGAAACATGAATTCTAAAATGATAGGAAGACGTTCTCTTCCTCCCTAGCCCCAATAGGCATATTTTCATTAAAATTCAATACAAACAGTTGAAGAAGCGTAAAGGCCCAAGTGATTTTCGAGCCTTGTGGCTTTGGAACCCCTCCTCTGGGGCCAGTGATCAGGCTGCACAGTGGTCCTAGGGACTCGACTGGATGGGGGTGAACTCATCCTGTACGTGACGCGTGTCTCCCTGCCCTGCGCAGCGACCCCTGGTCGGAGGACAGGACAGTCACCGCAGGGGGAAGCAGACCAACAACTCGGACTCTCCCCACAACTACTGAGGCGCTGCATCATCTTTCTCACCTGCCTCTGGGGTGGCGGCAGCAATCAGCCTTTGCGTCTAATCACGAGATAAGCAGGGCCTCCTCGGGATATGGAGGTCTTGAAGGCAGCTTTCATTGCACTGAGGTCCTGTTCAGGAAATGGTGAGACGGCAGGTCGGCAGAGAGGTGCTTCCTGTGTGGGCGTCGCATGCGTCCTACCACAGCTTTTGAAGGGGGCTGTGGTGGGATTCTCTTCACCGAATCGGTCTCGATTCTCCAGTTCTCTGTCTTATATCGTGTTGTCTTATATCGTGCCCACTTCAGTGAGTCCAAAAGAAGTGTCCGCTCACCAAGGGCTGATTAAAACTGATACTAAAAATAAAGAGCAGGGCTGAGCCCCAGTGGCATAGTGGTTGTGTGCAGGACTGCAGCCTACAGGCTTGGTGTTTCAAATCCAGCAGCAGCTCTCCAGGAGCAAGGCTGGACTTCCTACTCCCAGCAGGGCAGTGATGCCCCCCCCCAAAAAAAATAAATAATAATAAAGAGCTACCAAGAAAAATGAGCTCCCTTTTCCAAGCCAGAGCCCCAAACTCAACTATTTCTGTCCTCCTGTATACACAAATAATTTCATCCAAGTCCAATTATATTCCTTTCTACTTTATATCTTTTTTCCCCTGAGCCACTGGAATACGTGGTAGACATGAGAGTGAGGCCCTGTGGCCGCTAAACCTACCATTGGGTTCTTCCTGGAACAGGGTTGCCCTGATCCTCACCCACAGGCCAGGGCTCAGCATGAAGATGCTCCCATGGAGGTCACACACGTCTCATCCACAGACTTCAGTTCAGTCACCACTGGCCCTGCAGCGTTCTCGGGGGCAGAAGACAGCCATCCCTGATCACAGGTTCGCTGAGCCATCCTCCACTTAGGCTTCCTTCCACCTAGGCCAGTTCTTCCCTCATACTTCACCTGTCGTGCCCTTGGCATTGTGGGAAAGGGTTGACCATTCATTGTGGAGCTTGCATGTCCCATGATTTGGGGCAGTCTGACCTTTTCTTGTTTTCGATGACATTTTTGCCTCTCTGCAGTAATGTCACAGAAATGACCCCATGTTCTGCTCAGCATGCCCAATTGGGGCTACAGGACGTTGATTTGCCTCAGTCCTGGTGGTGGTAACTTTAACGTGGGGGAAGGTGCGGTCTCTACTGTATGTCTCCACTTGGAATTTGCAGTTTTGTACCCTTCAAAGGAATGCCCATGTTCAAGGGTGCGGGTGGGGGTGGGAAATGCATTCAGACTAATGAGCCTCTTTCTCATCAAACTTTCAAACTTTCATCCCTTGATGATTCTTCATTGAATCTATTATTATGACACTGGCTTCCAGGTGGAGATTTTTCTAATTGCAATCTTAAAACAAAACAAAACAAAAACACACACACCAAAACGCAGTTGTTGGTTTTTGTTTTTAAATCATTTTATTGGGGGCTCATACAACTCTTTATCACAATCCATCCATCCATTGTGTCAAGCACATTTGTACATCCATTGCCATCATTACTCTCAAAACAATGTCTTTCTACTTGAGCCCTTGGTATCAGCTCCTTGTTTTTCCCATGAGCCCTTGATAATTTATAAATTATTATTATTTTGTCATGTTTACACTGTCCAACTTCTCCCTTCATCTACTTTTCTGTTGTCCATCTCCCAGGGCTGCCACAGAGGAGCCTATCGTTGTCCCAGTGATGTCAATCCACCTTGCCAAACTACTTTTCTGGTAGTTGACCATCCCTGATGGTGACCCCAGTGCAGGAGGAGACTCAGACAGTGTGCTGTGGTGACCCATCTGTGTTAGTCCGGGTAAGCTAGAGAAGCAAGTCCATAGACACTCAATATGTGTATAAGAAAGAGGTTTACATGCAAGAGCAAGTGAACATGGAGGAAACATCCCAGCCCAGTCTAAGTTCACAAGTCCGACATTAGGCCATATGTCCAACACCAATCCACAAAGTCCTCCTCTGATTCACTAAGCACATGCAATGATGCCAGGAAAATCACAGGACAGTGGGTGCAGAGTCTTATGTATCCAGTAGAAGTAGAAGCATCTCAGCGCTGACAGGGGCCTCTCTGTGGCTTCTCAAGCATCTCAGCACTGGCAGAAGTCTCTACGTGGCTTTTCCAGCTTCAGAGGTCTGGTTCCATCAGGGTAAGCCTGTGTGGCTTCTCCTCTGAGATGTCGCACAAGGAGTCAGTCTTGTGCCTTGTCAGCAGAGCATCTCCAAGAGACTGAACAGTGAGTCTCTCACATCCCAGGTGGAGAAATACAGCCAGATTTCCCAGAATTCTCAGGAGAAAGCCATGCCCACACAGAGGTCTCATAGGCTATCCCCAGATGGACAGGCTAGACTCCACCCCTACACTCTTCATCCTCAAATCGACACCAGACGAGGTGACTGCCACACCATCCATCATGTCTTCGTCGGCTGGTTTTCAGAGGTAGATCATGCTTTTCTTTGTAGTCCGCCTCGTCTGCACCCATTTGGAATGTCAACCAGTGGCACGGCTTCTGGGATGGCAGCTCTCAGGCCACCACCTTGGGACCACCTGATAAACCCTTGGCGGAGTTTATCACTGCTGGTTGATTTCAGTCAACCTGTCGATAACAAAACAAGCATTGAGCCAACTTCCATTCAACTAGCTCACCAAATGACCTGCGGATATTTGCATCTCCTCCGCATCTCTCGTGCCTCTGCATTCTTCTGCCTCCACCAGTGGTGCTGTGCACACCTAGGAGACGGTTCAGAGGAATTCGCAGGTTGAAGTACCCCAGGGCCAGCCCCTACACCGGCCAGTTGCACGGCGAGATTTCCAGGGCTCAGTCATTCATCACCGTGCATCCCGGGAGAAAGTCCACAATGAGCTAAGATTGTGGAGCCACCACAGGTGCTGAACAGTTTTCCTTGTTTTGTGAACAAGGTCTAACAACAGCATCCATCGCGATGTATCAGTCTCTTTGGTCTTCTTCCTCAGGTCATTGGTTCGGGCCTAAAATAAGACACTTACAATGGCTTTTTGTTATTGTGTTATTTGTCTATCTACGTTGTTACATTAACTTTAAGTCGCTCCAGATTTTTCTTGTTTATTTTACTGGAATTCTGATTTCCTAATGACCACAGGAGGGCAACAGCGAGCCTAGAACCAGAGTACCCCAGGGGACCTCAGCGCTTCCAGAACTGCTAACGTTTGCTGTCATTTCACCGCATTTGGGAAGTTACTAGAGAAGCTTTGCTAGGTTAAATCAGAGGACTTGAATCAGTGCTCTTTCCATGAGTCTGAGCAGTTATTTTGACCATCAGATCAAAGGTTTTGATGCAAAGAAATCAGAACTTTTAAGAAAGTTACATGACAGAAATTTCTGGATGCCAAGAATGAAGACATCTAGGTCTTCTTCCTGGTTCCTACCCTAATGTGTGGCTTTAGCCAGTCCCTTCCCTTTTCGGGTCCTCAATTTCAAGTTCTGACTCGCGCTGACCCATGTGTTTCCCACTACGAGTGTCCCGCTGGTTTTCTTGGCTGTCATTTTCCAGAAGCAGGTCTCCAGGCCTGCCCTTCACAGCACCATCAGGCGGGTCTGAACCCCCGGCCGAGCACAAACCACCTTCATGTGTTTCATGAATGTGTGGCTGACTGACGAATAGAGCAGGGATACTCTGATCGCACTCTCGGCCATGGCACTCCCAAGCCCCAGCCCTTCCTCAAGGTGTCCTCGAGGCTGGGAATGCCACCATGAACTCCTGCAGGGACAGCTGTCTCCCTTGGTCTCCAGGGGAACTGGCCTCTCACCCTGATCTTCCCTCGCACTTTCGCTCACGCTGTCAGGTGTGGACATTCCCTTCAGCCATTCCCTCACAGCCATTCACATCTCAAAAGGCCTTGTCACATTCCTCAAGTGCCCTCCAAGCTGGATTTGTCTTCTCCTCCGTTGGACACCACCCCACCAGTGACTACATTTTTACCTTTCTTGTAGTGCTTCTCAAGAGCGCCGGTGATGTAGTGGGTTGCCTATCAACGTCAGCAGTTCAAAACCACCAGCTGCTCCTCAGGAGAAAGACGAGGCTCCCTACGCCCACAAAGAGTCGTGAAAACTCACAGGGGTGTCTCTACCCCACCTGCTAAGGTCACTGTACTCCTCAGTTGGAATTGACTCAATGGCAGTGAGTTGGGTTTTTCAGCTCAGCTGTACATATCACTAAACCCAAAGAAGAAAACATGACCACCGAATCGGGTCTGACTCGTTGCCATCCTACAGACAAAGAGAACTGCCCGTTAAGGGTTTCTGAGACTGACAGCCTCATCTTTCCTCCAGAGAGCGACTGCTGGGTTTGAATTCATTGGATTCCATTGCAATCCAATGCCTAATCCTCAATGCCACCAGGACTCTACATCAACCCAATGACCATGGATTTCCTTATCACAACCCACCTTGAATGAGTGAGTGTCTTCAGGGGTCACTAGGAGCCAGAATAGACTTGATGGAAGAGGTTTCACATCCTCGAATGATCAGTGTCACAGGTTCAGACTGAGGTGTTTCTACTTAATCACCCTGTTCTTGATATAGATTTCCGTTCCTCGACCACAGAGTTTACCCAGCTGAAGGGTATGTGTATGTCAGTGATTTTTAGATGACTCAGAGGTGTGTCTATTATGAGCACCATCTAATTCCAGGACGCTTTCATAGTTCCCAAAAGACATCCCATACCCATTAGCCAGTTATCCTTTCTCCCACCCATGCTTATTCATGGGAGAATCATTCAGCTGTGTGCTCCAGGAGCGATTTACAGAAACCCTGTGAAGCCCTCCTACTCTCTCCTATAGGCTCCATGTGGGTTGGAATCAACTCAGTGGCAGTGGGTAGTGCGGTGGGATACCTATCAATCCCCCTCCCCCAATCTCTAGATAACTGCTAATCTATTTTCTGTCTCTAGAATCACCTGAGCATCTCATATACACAGGGATCATAATTTTGTAGCTGGTTTCCTTCACTTGGTGTTATATTTTCAACAGTCTTCCACGCTGTAGCATGTACCAATACTTCATATCTGGTTTTTTTTTTCATCACTGCCTCTGGTAGTCGTGGAACTACCCAGTGCTGCTGAGAGCCGCCGCTGGATTTGAACCACCAAGCCCGCGGGCCGCAGTCCTACACTCAACCACTTATGCCACCAGGGCTCAGCACGTCATTTCTTTTTTATTCTGATAATATTCCGTGGTGTGGATAAACCACGTTTTGTTTATCCTACATTGTGGATTGTTTTGACTTTCAGGCCAACTGCAAGTAATGCTGTCATGAATATTAACCGGCAGGTTTTATACGGGCATACGTTTTCACTCTTCTGAGTATCTATCTCAGAGTAGAAATACTGGATCACATGGCAACAGTTTGACTTTTTGAAGAACTGCTGTATTCATTTCCAAACAGCTGTGCCACTTCACATCCCACCAGCCTGCATCGAGCTTACAATTCTCCACCTCTTTGGCCATCGTTGGATTGCCTGTCCTTCCTGCTACAGCAGCCCTGGCTGTGTGAAATGGTACCTCGTTTGTGCCATTTTCCTAGTAAGGGTCTTGTATTTATTGGCCATTGGTATGTCTTCTTTGAAAAAAAATATCTACTCAAAATCCTTTGACTGTTTTTCAAATTAGGCTATTTTATATTATTGTAAATTCTTTATTCTAAATTCTTTATTCTTGATTCCCATGCCTTATAAGTTAGGTGATTTTCAAATATTTTCTTCCATTATGTAGCTCAGAGGTCCTCAAACTGTTTAAACAGGGGACCAGTTCACTGTCCCTCAGACCATTGGAGGGCCGGACTATAGTTAAAAAAAAACAACCATGAACAAATTCACTGCGGACCCAGGATAAGTCGGCTGCTAAGCAGGACAGGCAACAGTGGCAAACACACCCTGCGGCTGGATAAATGTCCTCGGCGGCCGCATGTGGCCTGCGGGCTGTAGTTTGAAGGACGTCTGATATAGATTGTAGGACACTTTCTGGATGATGTCTTTTGAAACACAAAAATTATTTTCTTAAATTAAATTTTATTTGCACTCTTATGGCTCTTATAACAATCCATATATCAATTGTATCAAGCATATATGTACATATGTTGCCATCATCATTTTCAAAATATTTTCTTTCTACTTAAGTCCTTGGTTTTAGCTCCTCTTTTTTCCCTCCCACCCTTACACTTCCACCTTCAAGATCCCTTGATAAATTATAAATTATTGTTTTCATACCTTTCACAGTCTGCTGTCTCCCTTCACCCATGTTTCTGTGCTTCATCCCCTGCAGGGAGGGGAGGAGTGTGTGTGTTTAAATGTTGATCATTGTATTTCGGTCCCCCTTCTCCATCCATCACGACCCCCATTACTCTAGCGGAGGGTTCCTCTGCCTTGGGTTTCATGTGTGAAGACCTCTTCTGTGTATCAGTGTACATGCTCCAGGCTAACTGGATTTGTAAGGTAGAACTGGGGTCAGGATAGCATTCAAGAATTAGAGGAATGTATGTCTCATTGGTGCTATACTGCACCCAGAATGACTCCTTCCTTCTATAAGGAGATACCCAGTTGTCTACAGATGGGCTTTGGGTCTCCACTCCGACCCCACCTTGTTCACATTGATTTGTTTGTTGTGAGTCTTCTGATGCCTGATCCCGTAGACACATTGTATATCACACACACTAGTGTGCTTCCTCCAGGTGCGCTTTGTTGCTTCCCTGATAGATGGCTGCTTGTTTATCTTCATGCCTCTAACACCCCTCAGGAGCTATATTTTAAATAGCCAGGCACCATCAGCTTTCTTCACCACATTTGCTTATGCATCCATTTTTTAAAGATAATTTTATTGGGTGCTCTTACAGCTCTTATAGCAATCCACACATCATTTGTATCAAGCATATTTGTATATATGTTGCCATAATTATTTTCTAAATATTTACTTTCTATTTGAGCCCTTGGTATCTCAGCTTTTTTTCCTTCCCAATCCCCCTCCCACCTTCTTGACTCCTTGATAAATTATAAATGATCATTATTTTCATATCATACACCAACCACTGTCTCCCTTTCCCCATGGTTGTTCATACCCCTGGGGGTGGGGGGTGGTGGTTATGTGTTGATCACTGTGATTGGTTCCCTCTTCTTTCCCTCCTCTCCCCGTCCTTACTCCTCCCCTCCTGGTATCACCACTCCCATTTCTGTTTCTGAGGGATTTATCTGACCTGGATTCTGAGTGTCATGTCTGGACCAGTGTACATGTGCCGGTCTAGCCTGAAGTGAAAGGCAGGACTGGGATCATGATAGTGGGGGGTGAGGAAGCTTCAAGGAACCAGAGGAATATTGTGTATTTCGGGGTGCTATACTTCACCCAGGTTGACACATCCCTTCCCTGTGACACTTCTGTGAGTGGATGTCCCATTGTTGACAGATGGATTTGGAATCTCTGCTCTGATCCCATTCTTATTTAGTCAACTGAAATCTTATCACTCCTTTCCATTTAAAATAGTCATATTTCATCTTCTGTGATCATAACATGTTTTCAAAAGATCTGTTGCCTCATAGGTTTTAAATGTTCACACCAAACAGTAAGCATCCACGTCATACTATAAAGAATCTTTTTTTTGTTTTGTTTTGTTTTGTTTTTTAGGCATCACTGCCCTCAGGTGGTGGGAGTAGGAGGCCCAGCCTTTGCTCCTGGAAGCCGGAATCGAACCTCCATCCCAGTGGGCCGCAGTCCCGCGCACAACCAATGCGCCACCGGGGCTCAGCCCTGTAAAGAATCTTATAAAACATGTTTTTCTCATTCCGGAATATTTCCTGTGGCATCACTTAGTAACTTGCTAGCTGTACTCTGATGCATGGTGCCTGGTGCTCTGATGAAGGTCATCATCACTGGGCATCAACGGGAAGATGAAAGCGTTTCTGGAGGTCTGCATGCAAAGCATTTGAAGCAAAGATGGTTTTGCAGGCCACCCAGTATCACTCCCCAGCAGGACAATGGTGCAGGACCTTTTATAGACACATTCCTTTTGCCCCTGGAGCAGTGTTTACATTCAGGAAAGTTCACAGTTGAGTCTCTGACATATGTGAAAGGATCTTTTGTTCTGTAGGGAAAAAACATTCTTCCTCATCCTTTGAGTCACCTTGTTTTTATTCCCCTGTTTACTTTTCTAGGGAAATAATGCCCCCCTTCCAGGGATGTCAAGGGAAGAACTGTTTCAGAAATCAAAGTTGCTCTCCTGAGAAAAGAGGCCAGAGTTGTTGGCAGAAACATCTCACAACTATTTTTAAAAACCCCGGGCCAGAGAAATCATGTAATTTTAAGATTAAAAAGAAAAGGGAAAAAAGGTATTTGGATAGGACTGTTTCCAAGATTAAAAAAGAAAAGAAAAGGCATCTTTTTTTATCATCATAATGAACAATGATCTGGCTCAGGAAACGTGAGCCCGCTACCTGGGGCTTCAGATGAGTGTCGGGTGGGTTTTATGGTGCCTTGGGAGAGCTCTCCTCGCCTGACTGCAGGCATGGCCCCGTTTCCTCCCAGGCCAGGGGACTCAGGACTAGATTGATGGTGGTTTCTGCTGTGGGTCAGTCAGAGCTGCAGCTTTCCGGTTGGTGATGGTGGTAGTGGTGTAAGATGCCACAGCCTTGAGTCCCGGTGGCGTAGTGGTTGTGCGCAGGACGGCGGCCCACTGGGATGGAGGTTCAATTCCAGCAGTGGGGCTGGGCCTCCTACTCCCACCACCGGAGAGCAGTGATGCCCCCCCCCCAAAAAAAAAAAAAGAG
>PVJH01016494.1:0-50436 GCA_004026705.1 Nesogale talazaci
TTGAACTGCCAAGCCCACGGGCTGCAGTCCCGCACCACTTACGCCACCGGGGCGCAGTCCCAGAGCACTGTTCTTAGAAATCGTTTAGCAAAAAAAAAAAAAAAAAGACTTTCTGTTGTAATAACAGACCAGTAAGTGCATGCGCATGACTAAGTCATATCATGGGAGTCCTGTTTTGATTTTGTAGAAAAGAGAAAACTCTTGTCACTTTGAGAGAGATTGTGACCAGAGCTTTTGGAAAATAGAAGATGACTAGTGCTGTACCTAACATAGTATGCCTCTTGTACTCTAAACCTCAGTTCTCTGTGTGTGTGTGTGTGTTTATTGATTATTCTGTATATCCAGAAGTTAACATTTTAACAACATTGACTATTTTTAGTTAAGAATGAAGAGAATAATATAGTTGAAAGTGGAATGCATGGATAAAAGAGGAGAGTTTTTAAAGAGTGACTTATTAATTATAAGAGCAATGGCTCTGAGAATTTGGGTGAAGGCATTTATGAGCATAAATTATTTGTCCATAATATCTTTAATGGATTTCATGTGGGCTAAATAATGACACAAGATTTAGCATGTTAAAATAATTTTCTTAAGACATAATTGCAGGCTTATTGTAAGAAGTATTTTGAGCCACTTCAGGCAAAGGATTCTATGTAAACATTAATATATTTAATTATTTAAGTATAAAGGATAATTTGGTGCTATTTATAAGAATATACCAGAGGACTAGTTATATTCTGCTGCATTTCATTTCTTTTGAGCAAATGTCCTTTATAATTTCATTAATTTCTAATATGGTGTATTGTTTATAAATTTTTTTGACATAACACATTTTTTAAATGATAAGACTTTTGAGTTGGGAAAGATGGCAATTTTCAACAACAAAACTACTACCATCATTCTTGAGGCAGTATGTTTGCTTTGTTTTAAAAGTACTTACTTCTCTGTTTAAATACCTTCTCTGTTATTTTGAATCTTATTAATAACATGCAAGTTAGGTAGGACCTGGGACTTGTTTTATGCCTTAGGTATTTGAGCGACGTCATTCCTTTTTATGCTTTCATTTAAGGATTTATATAAACGGAAGGGAATCATGATTATAATTTAATTTCATTAATAACTGCTGTGATAAAAGGTTTGGGCAAAGATAGTGCCCATATGAATTGGGAATAAAGAACAAATTGTCTTTTGGGGGGAGGGGTATCACTGCCCTCTGGTGGGAGTGGGCGGCCCAGCCTTGCTCCTGGAGAGCTGCTGCTGGATTTGAATCGCCAAGCCAGTGGACCGCAGTCTCTGCACTCAACCCCTACGCCACCGGGGCTCAGCCCCAGAACAAATTTTCTTGATGCTGCATGTGTGATAGGCCTTTCTGTGGGGCAGGTATGTGGTGTGACTAAGAAATGATGCAGGAGGGCAGGCTGTTAAATTGCATTTTGCAACTGTTCCACAAATTTTTTTATAAAAAACTAAAAACGTCATCTTTTTATTGTTTATTAGGTGAAGGTTTACATAGTAGATCATAGTTTTACATTGAACAACTCATTTGCATCTGATTAAATTCATTGATTACCATCCCCTCTAGGTGTCCACCCTTGTTTATCCCCTTGGACTGTGCTTCCAGTTTCCATTCCTTTCCCTTCCTAGCTCTCTGAACTTGGTCCTTTGCTCTTTTGATCTTAAATGGTGGGTTACTTTAACACTGAGGTAAGTTCAGTTTCTCAAGTGAAAGGTGGAGACCTTGGTCTTGCAGGCCTCACCAATCTCTCCATCTGATCAGTAAGCATTGTTTCTTTTTATGATTTTGAGTTCTGTTTTCACACTTTCCCTGCAGTACCTGTTGTTGTTTTCAGGTGCTGTCAAGCCAGTTCTGACTCATAGTGAACATATATACAACAGAACAAAACACCACCTGGTCTGACACCATCCTCACTATTGGTGTGTGAGCCCATTGTTGCAGTACAGCCACCATGTCAATCCCTCTTGTCTAGGGCCTTCCTTCTTTCCTTTTCTACCTGGAAATCTCAAATATGATTCTTTCAGAGGGGTTAGTAATGGTAATGATGATAAACCAGTCACCACCTACTTCATCTCGTCTCAGGGATGTGGTGACTGATGTTTGTGTGGTCCATTGGGTAAGGGTTTTTATGTGTCTTGATTTTCATCACTCTTACTTCCTATGGGTAGGGAGAGGCCAGTTGTTTCATTTAGTTATCTGTTCATGTGCTTTTAATACATCATTTGCTACTTACCAAATTAGGATGCAGACATTTTCTTTCAGCTGACTTTGGCCCTCTCTGAGACCACTGTCCTGATGCCCCAGACCCAGTGACTCTTGGCCTCAAGGTATTTGATTATGTGTAATAAGTTTTACAATCTTGTATCCTGGATGGTCCACCATATTTGTGGGTAGATTTGGAGCAGAAATAGATATATATGTACAAATATCCTATCAAACTATAAATATTCTTTTTTTTTTGTTTGGGGGGCATCACTGCCCTCTGGTGGTCATGGGATCTACCCAGCCTTGCTCCTAGAAAGCCACTGCTGGATTTGAACCGCCAAGCCCGTGAGCCGCAGTCCTGTACTCAACCACTACGCCACCGGGACTCAGCCTAAATATTCTTAAGTATATTATCAGTCACAAAGTTTTCTTTGTAATGGAAGGTTTTATTTTCTTAAGTTCTTTATTTTTCTCTCTCTTTTAAATTAGTATGAATAGGTTTAGCCCATTAATTTATTGCCACTGTTTTTAATACTGTAGAGTGCTATAAATGTTAAACCTGGGAAAGTTTTGGGTTTTGTTTGGAGGTTGTTTTTGTAAGTATTATTTGGTATTACTGAGTTTGTGTATCTTATCAAGTAGTTGAAAACGAATGTGTGTGAAAACATTAGAAGTCTCTGTGGGTTAAGGATGACTCATCTGAAGGTCAGCTGTTCTGTGGGAGAAAGATGAAGCTGTCTCCTTCTGCAAAGAATTACAGCCTTGGAGACCCACAGGGGCAGTTGTCCTCTGTCCTGTAAGGTCACCGTGAGCAGAGTCCCCCCGAGGGCAGTGGGTTACACTGAAGGCTTTCATTCGGGAGGAATGCTTCTGTTTCCTACTTTGCTGTTAAACTTAGGATTTAAGCAATTTAATAGACTTCATTTTTCACATTTCAGTATATTGTCAGATGTAGGTTGTTGCTCCTCTTCCCTTTATATGTAAAAAAAATCTTGTCATTATGTGGCACTTTTTCACATGGTCCTTACAGTTAGCTACACAGTGATAAAATTAGATCAGGTATTTTTATCTCCATTTTGTAATTTGAAATTGAGGTTTGGAGAAGTTAAATTAATTTCTGTGATTTATGAGACCTAATTTTTCATTCCCTTCTTCTAGCTTAAATTTACATGCACTAGTGAATGTTGGCAGTGGCCAAAGTGTCTCCCTGCTTCATATTGTGAAGGTACTTTTTATAGAATAGCTAAATGTAATCATTTCCTGTGAAACTCCTAATTGTACCTAAATAAATATTGCTTGAAATAAAATATTGCACATTTGAGATAAATCCATTCAACTCACTGCCTTCAAGTCAATTTTAACTCTCTTTGACCTTATAGGAGAGGGGACAACTATTTCTTGCGTTTCTAAGCTTGTGGCTATATGGGAACAGAGAACCTCATCTTTGAGGTGGTTTGGGGTGTGAATGTCTGGCCTTGTGGTTAATAACCCAATGCTTACCCAACAGGGCCACTAGGGCTCCTTATTTGAGATGTAAAGCAGACAGGATTTACATTTTGCATTTTCAATAATGGATTAATAAGGGGAACTGGTTACAAGGTGGGGAAATATGCAGTTGAGTTTTCAGTAGGATCATTAATTTTTTCTTAATTGTGGCAAATATATATGCGTGTCAAACTTATGCCAGTACAATTTTCACGTGTACGTATCAGTGACATGATATGTTCAGGTTGTGCAACCTTTTCCAAATTTTTCCACCACCATTATTAGAAATGTAGTGTCCCTTAAGATGGTGATTTTCCTAGTCCCCGCCCTCCCACCTCTGTTGTTGTGTTGTTAGTTATTGTGGAGTCTGTTCTAAATCATAGCGTTCCTAGTATATGAAATCCAGTGATTCACAGAGACAAGTGGATTGATGGTTTCTTTGGGCATGGGAAGAGTGGTTGGGGGAACAGGGGAATTAGTCAGTAGGAATACAAGAAAAGGAAAATGTTCTAAAATTGATTGTGGTGATGATTGTGCAACTTTCATCGATATGATTTAACAATTGTATGATATGAGGATTATGTCCCAATAAAATGTTTTTTTTAAAAAATAAATAATTCGCAGCAGTCCTGTGTTTGTAGAATTAGAACTGCTCCATTGAGTGTTCAAAGCTGTTATCTTTTAGAAGCAGATTCCCAGGCATCACTTAGGAGGCAACTTTGGGTTGGTTCAATCTGCCAACCTTTGGACTAGTAGTTGAAGAAGTACTTAAACCCCCCCCCCCAGCCCCCCAGGAATTACTTTCAATTCTGGTTACCATTCATAAGCTATGGTTTTTATATTTATTACATGCTTTCTATAAATAGAATCATACTATGTCACTTTGTGATTAACTTATTTCACCCAGTGTAATGTTTTATTATTCACTCATGCCATAGCATGTATTGCAGTGTCATTTCTTCTTATGGTCAAGTAATGAGTTGCCCATGAATTGGAATCCACTCTAGCAATGGGCTCAGTATATATTACAGTTTGTTTATCTTTTCACCTGTTGGTCCCTGTCCAAGTTCTTTGTTTCCGTTCCTTGGGGTGGCTGAGATTTAAGGTAGGGTGGTGCTTGAGTCCATTCTGACTGGTTCCCCTTTTTAATTTCAAGGCCGAATTGCCTCCCACTGTGGTTGTACCATTTTCATTCTTGCCCCTGTTAATGAGGTAGTTCCTTTTTAAGTTTGCCCCAGCCTTTTTGTTGGGAGTGAGGTGTGGTTTTGATTTGTAGCTCCCTATGTGACTAGGGACTTTGAAAATCTTTTCATATATGTTGACCATTTGTTTGGGGACATGTGCATTTATGTCTTTTAAAAATTCTTTTAATTTGGAGGAGTTTCAAAATATAGTCTGGATATTAAAGCCTTGTCAAATACATGGTTACCAATATAGATATTTATTTATTTTTGTTTGATTTGCTTTCCTAAATTATCTTGAATTTTGTTTGATAGCTACTGTATGATTTTGAATAATTTAGTTCCTTGATTCCTTATGGATCCACTTGTAAGCACCTTATTTGTTTTGATCCTGAAATTCTGTATTTGACCCTATTTAGATAGATTAGAGTTTTTGGATAGTAGTACTTTTTCTGTTTCAGTTCATATAAGGTAGAATGATAATTTACATTGTTTGAATGTTTTTGTTTTATAGAATGTGTAAAACTATTTGCATTGCATTATTTAGTCTTTACAAATATACTTCTCGAAGTTCCTTTCTTCTAGTTCTCCTCTAAATATAGCAGTTACTGGCATAAACACTCAATAAGTATTACTCTATTCAATAAACAGGTTTTCTGACCCCTGCTGTGTGTCCTTATCATAGCACACTATGAAGTGGAATTGACTCGATGGGAGAGTGGCTTTGCGTTGGAATAGATTCAGTGGCAATGGCTTTGGTTATTTTGGGTTTGGGTTGCGTATTGTGATGACTATAAGTTGGAATTGATTCAATGGCAATGGTTTTGGTTATTTTTATGTTGCCTTTTTTTTTTTTTTTGGTTTGTGCCAGGCAGCAAGGCCACTGTTTCTCAATCTTAAAAAAGAAAGAAAGAGAAGAAAAATGATCACTCCATTATGTGGCCTTTTAAAATTAAGCTGTGAAGTGGTTTTAATATTTTTGAAAGGAGCTTTTTAAAACATGTTTTCTCTTGTCTCCTTTACTTATACTTATTTACTACTATAGATAATGCCATATATTGCTTTATGTATTATATGTATATCTATACATAAATAGGTAACTTTTTTGGGCTTTTTCTCTTCAAGAAACAATGTTTGCCCCCTTTTTTGTAGACTAAAAGTATTTTTAAAACCATTATGACTGAAGTCATAAGAAGATGGGATATTTCTTAGGGAGGGAGTACAGAGAACAAAGCCAAGGTCGGAGCTTTAAGGAGAATCTATATTTAGAGGAGAGCTGGAAGAAAAGGACTTAGAGAAATAAGACTATAGAGAATGCCAATACATTTTGATGACAGTGAAACTTAGTGTGAAACAAATTCCAAGAGCGGCAGTAACAATGGTATCAAATATTGCAGTATGCTTAAGGGAGGTGAGAACCTGGTTAACACTGCCCTTGGATTTGTTTCTAGGGTCATTGTTGACACCCAGAAAGTAGTGTCAGTAGTCGAGGGTAGAATTAATATTGATGGTCAGTATTAGTGGTCTTCAGGATTCTGACATACAGAAGTTGCCTTCCAATTGACTCTGACTCATGGAGACCCAGATGTGTCAAAGTAGAATTGGGCTCAGTAGGGTTTTCAATGGCTGCTCTTCAAAAAGATCACCACATCTTTCTTCTGCAGTGCCACTGGATAGATGCACACACAGCCCTTTGATAGCAGCCTAATGCGTTAGCTATGTACACCATGTAGGTGCTTCACTGATTGTCAGCATTGTAACATTTCCAGCGTTGTAAAAAAGACCATGCACATGCATGCCTGCACACACACAAAAGTACAGCTACAAAGACTTTCCCAGAGGTTATTGACTGAATGGGACAGGATCAAGAGCACAGAAGGACTGACCTTAAACCTGAGGAGGGCTGTCTTAACATCCAATCAAAAGGAGGAGGATGTGGCTGTAGTTACGTTTGTAGGGAGATGAACAAAGAGTTAAGGTAGCCTGTCACATTATCTCAGTTTTTTCATTCATAGATTAGTGTTTCTAAAACATTACAGACCTTGATAACTCAGAAAGGGATTTAAATGTTTTTACGAATAAATGGATTTTTCTCATTTTCCTTGATTGGGCCATATTCTCTCTGCCTATCAAGTGGACGCTGGCTTATAGCAACCCTAGCCTTTGTAGTACTTGTAGTACTAGGTACTGTTGACTCCCTGTTCTGAAGTACTCTTCTTGAATCTTAGTAAAGCTCACTCTGAAGCCTCACACCTGCCTGCTGTACTACTTCCAATTTCTTTGCATACAGATGTAGTCCTATTCACTGACTCTGAAATTTCTTCTTGCCTTATGCTTCCTGAACTATGTGATTCGTTTTTATGGATTTATCAATCACTTGGCTGTTATTTCTTCACGGAATGTGAAAACTGATTTTTCAGCTGCCTGATGAATCTTTCAACTTGGATGTTTTGTAAGCACCTTGCCTTCAGTGGCATTAGAATCTTTTTCATTATTTCCTTGCACCCCATTCAAGTCTATGCTTTCTATTTCTTCTATCATTGCATTTTGTAGCCCATTCCATTCACCCATTAAGTGATCGAATTGCCCATTATAATAGCCTCCTAATGGATCAAAAATACAGTGGCCCTCCGCCACCCCTCCAGAAAAGAATATTTTTATATCGTCACCAAAAAAAGACATCAGGCAACCTCATAGTTATTAGCCATAATGCCGAAAACAAAGGATTGCAACTCACAGGGATCCTGCAGGACAGCGCCTCACTGCCCCAGGGGGTGTCCAAGATGGTGAGTCCTTACAGGGGTAAAAAGTCTGCTCCGGTGCCTTCAAAGTGCTGACCTTGTAGTTGGCAGCTCGTGGGGTAACTCACTGCGTCACAAATCAAACAGCAGTGAGATGGCGCACCCCCGCATGCATAGCAGAGTAAGAAACAAACCATTGGACAACAAAGTGGAGAGCTTTTCATACATGGCTAATGGGACGTATACATAAAGAAAGCCTATAAGCACTAAAGAATAATGATACATCTATGAGACATTTAGAAACGTGGATACACCTGGAGAGCAGTATGCTCAGTGAAGTCAATCAATCATAAAGGGACAATTATAGGAAACCAGTATTATAAAAAAATCCAGAAAAGGTTTTCACACTAAAAACTAAAAACACTCCTCTGCTTATAGGATTAATTGTATGAGACATTTCCTCAGAAATATTTGATGATTCCTCATGGACTGCAGAAAATAGAGTATAGCCTCACTCTTTCTGGATTCCACTCCTGCTATGAATCATAAAGCCCAGCTAAAGTAGACTTACCCCCTGCCTCCAAATTCTTTTTTCCCTCTAAAATGTTCTTATTCTTCTACTAAACATACCATATACTACTATACTAGTAGGAGGCTCATAGTCAGGAAAACATGACAATTTGCAAGCCCAACCCAAACTTTCCTAATCATTCTCAGAGAATTCCTTTATTACATGTGCATATATATGAAAGTAATCAAAAAAGTTTATTCTGAAGTCATAGAAACCTATCAAAATGTGAAGCTGTTTTTTCTTGATGTATCTTCCATCTAGGTCTATATTCATTCAAAAGCCTTGAAGAATTCTAATTCACTGATTTACACCATGCCAAAATGGTTTTGATGTCCTCAAGGGACTCAAATTGTATTCCTTTTTTTTTTTAGGTGTATTAATGTTAGGGCCGACATTTCAGACATGGCATTCAGAAATTCAAACCACTCATTACCCTCACCCCCCTTATTTGTAGTTACTTTGTTTGAAAGAATTAATACCAGATTAGTTCCAAGGAGTTGATTTCTACCCTGCCTCCTCCCTTGCGGCACCATATTCCTTCAAGTCCCAAAGTTCTGTGATTCCCTGCAACGTCCCACAGAAACTCAAACAACTTTGAGGAAATGTTTCATGTAGTGGGGGTGGCTGTTCTGTTCCAAATCTGAGTGCCAGGAAGAGCTGACCCAGAGCCAGAAGCCAAAAATGTCCCAAAATCACAATAGATCTTCTTGATTCTATGAACTCTTAGTTAAGAAATCAAGATGTAGATTTTCAGATGAGTTGATGTTGGCTAGAACCAGCATTTTATGCCCCACAAAAGATGAAATCTCAGTCAAACCCTTTATCAGTACAAAATTAAAGCGGTCCCCAAGGAAACAAAAGATGTGTCCTGAAACACCAAAAACCAAACCAAACTCATTGCCATTGGGTCATTTCTGACTCCTGCAGAGTCTATACTGAAAAATCAAACAAACAAACAAACCCAACTTGCTGCCTTGGATTAGTGCTGACTCAGTGACCATCTGTGGGTTTCTGAGACTTAACTGTTTACAGGAGTAGAGAGCCCAGTCTTTCTCTCTCTGAGTTGCTGGTGGTTTCAAACTGCTGCCCACTGAGCCATCAGAACACCTTCCTCTACTGAAATGGAGTCTTAAAGAAGCTTCCAAGGAAACAAAGCTTGTGATTTGATTCACACCTTTCACCCAGGTGAACACCCTGCAAAATAGGATGAGAGGCACAGGTGTCTCAAGTCCAGAACCATAATATATCTCATAAGGAACCCTGGATAGAAGGCCTATATTAATTGACCATAGGTCCCCCTAGTTGGTCCTACCCCACTTTCTCTTCCCTCCCTTATGGGCCTCCATCTGCCCTTTCACACAAGTTAACATTTCTCAACACATGTTTATTTTAGTTTAGAGAAAGAAATACAAGTCTGAGAAAAGGCAAGTCTGGTCCGTAGCTTGATGGGAATTTTGGTCTTTTCCCCCAGTAAATTGTAATAGGATACATCTTAACTACCCTTGAAGCAGTTACATAGTTGTAATGGAAGGAAATTCCTTAACACAATTTTTCTGGGCTTTTTCTCACCAATGCACTTTTCTATTTTCTTAAAACTTTTTCATAACAAGACACTGTGATTGTGAAAATCCATCAAGATATGAGCTCTTTAGAATTCTAAAACGCAATTACCATAACCTTTATTATTGAACTCTCTGCCTTGAAATTAACAGACTCAGCAGGTACCCAGGAAGCTACTGTTTTGATTGGATCCTGTTTTTGAAGGTACCCTAAACAGACTAAAATAACTATTTTGGTGAGAATTTTCCTGCAGCTATCTATTGATCATGGACACATGCTTAACCACATTTTGTTAGAAATAGATCCATACTTCTAATAAACTCAAATTCTAACAATACTTTTTTTTAGCCTACTGTAATGTATATGTGAATAACATTTTTTTTCCTCCTAATTAAAAAAAAACAACAACACACTAACACTCTTAGGGCATTCACTCCAATTAATTCTTACGTGTGCATTTTTGTACCACATGTCTTCCAACCCATTCAAGCCAGAATAAGCAGTAAGTCACCATTCCAGAATGGATGGTTACATGAATGAATGGCCAGATAAAACCTTCTTGATGTTAAAAATTCCAAGATGAAATTTATCATTATATTTTTTCTTCTTTGCTCCCTAATTTGGTGCCACTAGTTTTCAGGTCAGTATTTCGGTTTTTGTGTTTTCTGGTTGGTATGGCAAATCCTTTGCCAAGTTCAGTTGACTTGCTCCACAATGACACGTGCATCCACTCGATTTCATTTTTACTGCTAGTTCAGTCTTTCAGTATCTGATTTGAGTATTATAATAGTCTTCAGATTTTTCAGCTGTTATAATTTACCCTTTGACCTTTCTAAAACACTGAAACTTTCCATGGCTTACCATTGCTTATAGAAATAGATATTTTATTATTCAGGACATTCTACATTCTCATCTACACCTACCTTTGCAGCCTTATCTAATTGTGCTTTGTTACTATTCTGGAATCTAAACAAAAATATCTACCACTCAGAATAGCTTTAAAATGCTCTGAATTTTCCATTTCCTTGTTCTTTTTTCATAATTTCCTTTACTTCATGAAATTGGATTTTTATCCCATGTCTTGAGTTTTCTACTTTCTACCTTACATAAAATGCTACCTACTTGATTAAACCATCTTTCTTTCCTTTTAATCATTTTATTGGGGACTCATACAACTCTTTATCACAACCCACCTATCCATCAATTGTATGCAAATCACATTTGTACATTTGTTGCCATCATTCTCAAAACATTTTCTTTCTATTTAAGCCCTTGGTATTAGCTCCTTGTCCCTCCCCCCCCCGCTAATCCCTACTCCCTCATGAACTCTTGATAATTTATAAATTATAATTACTTTGTGAAATAATACATTGTCCCATGTCTCCCTTCCCTGTGTACTACTCCAGGGAGGAGGTTGTATTATTAGATCCTTATAATCAGTTCCTCCTTTCTATTCCACCTTCCCAGTATCGCCATTCTCTCCACTGGTCCTAAAGGGATCATCTGTCCCAGATTCCCCATGTTTCTGGTTCCTATCAGTACCAGTGTACATCCTCTGTCCTAACCAGATTTTTCAGATAGAATTGGGATCATGATAATGGGAGGGAGGAAGCATTTAAGAACTGAAGGAAAGTTGCGTACTTCATCGTTCCTATACTGTACCCTGACTGGCTCATCTTCTCCCCATGGCCCTTCTGTAAGGGGATATCGATTCACCTACAGATGGACTTTGAGTCCCCAATCTCTACCCCCCCATTTATAATGTTAACATTTCTAGTTCTTTGATGCCTGATACCTGATCCCTTTGACACCTCATGGTCACCCATGCTGGTGTGCTTCTTCCATGTGGGCTTTGTTGCTTCTAAGCTAGTTGGCCTCTTGTTTACTTCAAGCCTTTTAAGATACAGTGACCAGGTTTTAACATTGGTAAAGCAGAACACCATTGACTGGGTAGGGTGGGAGGTGGGGTTGCTGAGGGGGTACATTCTCTTCCTGTTCTCCCGCTGTTCCCTACCTTGTTGTGCATTCTTTCCAAAATTCAGGACTTTTTTAAAACGCCTTGGGATGCAGGGAAAATTGTTTAAAATCAGGACTGTCCCACCAAAAGCCAGACGTCTTGTCACTTTACTTTAAGACTCCAGATGCTATATCTTTTGATAGCTGGGCACCGTCCGCTATCTTCACCACATTTGCTTATGCACACATTTGTCTTCAGTGATCATGTCAGGAAGGCACACAATGATGTGAGTTTTGTTCTTTGATGTCTAATAACCAATTCCATTGACACTTCATCACACAGGGTGGCGTGCTTCTTCCATGTGGGCTTTGTTGTTTCTGAGCTAGATGGCTGCTTGTTTACTTTCTATCCCAGGCGCTCTATCTTTGATAGCCAGGCACCACCAGTGCATAAAGCCTTTCTTGATCTCCTAAATTAAGACTTTTTCAGATATCTGAATGGTACAAGAACTGTGCAATTGACTGCTAATCCACCAGTTAGCAGTTCAGACCCACCCAGCAGCTCCATAGAACAAAGCCCTAGTGAATTGCTTTTGCAGCCATGAAACTCCTATGGAGGAACTTTACCTAGTAGCAAATAAGATTGCCTCCACTCAGGCTGTCCTGGTAGTGTTGGCGCAAAGGACTTTCAGTTCAGCCTAGCCTCCCAAAAGTAACCCGACTTCATAAGTCAGAGGAAGAAGGGAGCGAGAGTATTCACTGAATGTAAGTACCCAAGGAGAACAGAGTGGATCTTCTCCAACAAAATCTATTAAGTTCAACAATAGATCAAGGAATGTTTTATGGGAAAACCTTGTGAGAGGAGATAATATGGAACTATCTGGGTTTCTTTTCTTATAAGTAGGGGGGGTGTCTGGAGTCCTGGTGGTATAGTGCCATTATTTGTTTAGCAGCTAACCAGAAGGTTAGAGGTTCGAATACTATCATCATTATGTGGGAGAAAGATGACACTTTTAGCTTCAGTAAAATTGAACAAACTGGGAACCCCAAAGGGGAAGTTATATTCCATTCCACAGCGTCCCTAAGAGTTGAGAACAACTTGAAAGTGGGTTGGTAGTTTTTGGGTGGGGGTAGGTCCACATTCCAACAGCTAATGTGAGTTCTGTGCTTCAAATGGCGATGGGTTAATTTTTAACTTCTTTATTTTTATGGCATCATTGCCCTCTGGTGGTCATGGGAGCTACCCAGCCTTGCTCCTGGAGAGCTGCTGCTGAGTTTGAACCGCCAAGCCTGTGGGCTGCAGTCCCGCACTCAACCACTATGCCACTGGGACTCAGCCCTATTTTTAACTTATAAAGGAAAACAACAAATCTTTATTGATTTATTGTGAAATCTAACAGAATTATAAGACTGAAACAAAGGAGAGAAAAGTAGATGTAGTCCCATGGACACACTGGGACATGATGTGCCGCATCAGTAGCAACTGACAACAGTCCAGCAGAAGCTTGTCTGCCACTAAATCCACAGGGGCTTTGTTTCTACCTTGCTCATTTACCATGGTCTGCTTTATGTTTTGGTGTTTGTATTAAATTCTTTCATTTGAGGGAAAGCTCACAGAGGAACTAACATCTTATTATCTTTCTAGTTGCATACAGTAGGAGCAAAAAAGATACTGATTAAATTAAGCTGAGAGCTGGGATAAACCAAATAATATGCTGGTGAAGGGAGAGGAGAATTTATAGAACTGGAAAACAGAAAATAACTTTTTTTTCATCAGGAGGTCATTGGTAATTAGAGAAGGCCAATTTGGGGGATTAATGGAGGTCAAGGTTCTTAGATTGCAAGGACTGCAAGGACTAAGACATGAAGACAGAGTTTTTTGGTAATGTGGAAGGTAGGTAAATTCTAAGAGATAGAATAGGGTCTTTAAATTTGGGAAGAGACTTAGGAAGGAGAACCAAAGAAGAATGAGGGTGCTTTCAAATGTGCACGTATCAAGGTTTCTCTGAAGCCATGCGTTTTAAGTTTTTACCTCGTCAGAGAGGAAGTATTACAAATCCAGTTAGGTCCATGAAGCTAAAAACAATTCATGAGGTTACTGTATGTGTACTAATTACAGAATAAAAGCTGCAGGTACTGCAAGGGGGATGATCTTTAGTCGGTTGCATTTTTATATATTTGTTATATATATTTTATATATTTGTTCCAGTTCAGCCTGCTTAAATTATTTATTTAGGTAGAAGAATTACTGAGCAAATAATTACTGAGCAACCAATATATTGGTTTTGGGAATATATATACAGAATTATAGCTAAATTTTGAAATGTATGACATTTAAAAGAAAATTATTTTCAAATATATTTTAAAAGATGGCATACTTTCTTATAAAGCCACTAATTATGAAAACATTGAAAAATTATAAGTAAAATCTGACCTATATTTCTTGATGTCATTTCTATCTCTGTAAGCAAAGTCAGTAACAGAATTTACACAGTTCCAGTATAGAGTTCCTGAAACAAGCCTCACTATTAGATCTTGTTCTCCAATTATTATCATAAGTAAATGTTTTCTGGAAGATTTATTGTGAGAAACAAGCTGAGCCCCGGTGGCACAGTGGTTATGTGTGGAACTGCAGCCCACAGAGTTGATGGTTCAAAGCCAGCAGCAGCTCTCCAGGAGCAAGGCTGGGCTTCCTACTCACACCAGGACAGTGATGTGAGAAAGAGAAACAAAATAGTGGAGTATATATTTCTTTTTTTAATAGTAAACATCATTATTTTTTGTAATGATTCATTTTTATTATTTTTCTCATTTCCCCCCCAACAGTTTTATTAGCACATGAAGGAATAGAGAATTTACAGTCTGTCAGTCTAGATTGGGTAGGCCAAGTAGAGCTAGCTAATTGATAGTGTGAATAAATAATGGATTTTTAATAAAATTCATGAAATTTGCCTAAAAAGCCCCATTTTTGAAGCACACTGTTCTTTTCTATTTTGCAGTGCCTCAACTTCTCACTCAGAGAATTCAGTGCACACAAAATCAGCTTCTGTTATATCATCAGATTCCATTTCAACGTCTGCAGACAACTTTTCTCCTGACTTGAGGGTGAGTGTGGAGGAAAGCATGGGACTGCTAACTTGGATGGGTTTGGGTTCAAAAGCATCTGCGGCTCTGCAGGAGAAAGACGAGATGATCTGCATCCATCAAGATCTGTCACCTCAGCAACGCAGCGGAGGCTGCTGGGAGTCGGAATCCACTCAATCCAGGGGCTTTGGTTTTGGGAATTGATACTCTTCTTATGTTCAGGTGAAGTTCTTTAGCTGTTTGTGGCCGATGCTGTTAATATTTGAATCATTTTTATTTAAATAAGAAATACTGATGCAATATTAGTCTAAAAGACCCAACTCTTTATAAGGTCAGCAGATTTGGAATTGTTAAGTGTGTGCCAAAAAAATGTGTAATTTCTAATTTTGGTGGGGTTTTTTTGTTTGTTTGTTTGTTTGTTTTTGGGCATCACTGCTCTCCGGTGGTGGGAGTAGGAGGCCCAGCCCCACTGCTGGAATTGAACCTCCGTCCCAGTGGGCCGCAGTCCCGCGCACAACCACTACGCCACCGGGGCTCAGCCCTAATTTTGGTGTTTTTTAAGTTTAAAATTCAATGAATTTCTCTGTAGTATAAAAAGACCTTTGTAATAAAAAAAGACCTTTGTGTGTTTAATAATGGATTGCTTTAAGATTTCTAAGAGTTCCCCCAATAAAATGATTAATTAAAAAAAAGACTTGTGATTATGCCCATCGTAATGGTGGCCAATAACAACTAACATTTATTGAATACTTAAGGTTTGCCAAGGAGTATTCCAAGTGCTGTATGTGAGTTATCTTTTCAATATCTCCACCAATTATGGAAAGTAAGGGCTACTCTCACCATTTCACAAATGATCTTGTACATAGTGAGTTATAGAGATATTAAATAATAGACCCAAGGTCTTATCACTAATAAATTATATTGCCAATATTCTAGCTTCCACATTTTTAGTTCTGATCCATGTTACTTCAACCCCATGCTGTCCTGCCTCCACATATTATTGTAGTTTGTAAGTAGTCCTCTAATAAAAGTTTATTTCTGAGAAGTTATGCACAGCCCTGACATCTTGTAAGCATGTAGTCTATAGCATGTCTATTGAGTTTATAATTAGTCTGATGTTTTTTTTCAGGTATATTTAACCCAACCAGGTTTAATAAAATAAAAACTGTGAATAAGTTTTAGCAGTATGGGCTAACGACTTTCAACCAGACGCAAAGTAGAGATTATTTAGAAATTAGAAAGTAGGGAAAATGTTGGAAGCCTATCTGATATACTCATGATTCAACAAGGGTGGTATTGTCTCTATTCAGTTGGCAGTCATGGGTAAAATGCTTACGAATATGCTTTTTTTCTGGAGAACACAAAAAGTTTTTTAGCCTTTAAAGCTAAGCATAATGCTACTATTGTAATTTCTGTTATACGTCATAGATATTTCCCTGTGATCATCATTTTATTACAGAAAAAAATCCTTTAAAGGACAGTTGATACAATTTAACAATTCCAGAATTCTTAAACTCTTATTTAGAAAGGAATAAGTGAATACTTATGTTAGGATTGCCTTTGCATTAAAATATTTAAACAATATAAGCATTCCCATTGAAGAACACGATAAAGATACCTATTATCGTACCCTGGTAATTGCTCATTGTTTACAGGTATTTTCCAGTTTAATTAGGTAAGAAAAATAAATGAGGGATGTGGTAGTAGTTAGATAATTTTATGTCAATTTCAAGATGTATGAAAGTTAGGGGTGGAGCCATACCTGTCAGTTTGCAGTGTGATGACTGCTTGATGCTGTGAGGAGAGTATGAGACCCTGGGGAGTGCTCACTCTGTCCCCCCTCAACTTCTTCTTGCTGGGCCACCTTGAGAGCTGCCCGATCCCTGCCATATTTCCACTGCTCTGGGATCCATTTAACTGCACCCACAAATCTGATCTTCCTGCTTTCTTCATCATTGCATGTGTGAGTCTGAAGAGTGACCTTTGGAGTAGTATCAGACTTATGGACTTGTGTTTGACTGGGCTGGGATGCTTTCTTGATATTATTTATAATGTCATATACTTCATATTATAATTGCTTATAATATAAAGCTCTTTTTTATACATATATGAGGGTCACTGGTATTTTTTCCTCTGGGTTTTTTAGTCAACCTGGCCTAACACAAGGAGCGTGTTATTGAGAAAGAAGAAATAAAACTATATTAGAACAATTAAAACTGTTAGAAACCAGAATTTAACCAGGCAGCTGGTTATAAAATTGACACATGATACTAAACAGCTACTTATAAAAACAATTAATTCATCTAAAGGAAAGAAAGAACCTAGGGTAATTAAAAATACACGAAGGGATAAACTTAAGACTTAGACAAACCGTCTAAAGAAAACATTTAAAACTGTAGAGGAACTTCAATAAACAGAAAGTTGTAACTTGTTCTGGGGATAGAAAATCTGTTTAGATCTTCCTTACTCTAAATATGGTTCCTATAAAAAAAAAAAGGAGATGATTTTCAAAATTTGACAAAGGACTTTTCAAACTTGTCGGGAAATTTTGGAAACAGTGTGAAAGCCTTTCAATGGGGTTATTGTTCGGTGCTGTCGATTGAATGCCATCAAGTTGTGCATAGTGACTGTATCCACAACAGAGTCAAACACTGCCTGGTCCTGCACCATCCTCACGATGTTCCTATGCTTGAACCCACGGTGGCAGCCTTTGTATCTGTCTGTCTTGACTTTTTCTCTGCCCCTCTACTGTACCAAGCATGAAGTCTTCCCCAGCTGGTCTCTCCTTACATGTCCAGAGTATAAGAGATGAAGTCTTGCCATCCTTGCCTCCAAGGAGCACTTTGGCCATGTATCTTCCAAGATAGTTTTCTTGTTGTTGTTCTTTTGACAGCTCTTGGTACTTTGAATATCCTTTACGAGCACTGATGTTCCTATGTGGTGACAGATGGGGTTACGGTTAAATAGAGTATTTGTATCTGCTCTCTGCCTGACTTCTTTGCTCTTTTGCGGGAGCCCCAGCCACTTCCAACAAAGATGTCCAATAGACTCTTCTTTGGATGACCTTGAGCTTTCCCTCCTTCGGAGAGGGCTTTGAGCTGTGGCTGTTTTCTTTCCTGCGACCTTACCCCAAAGTAAACAAAGGTGTGACATGATGTACATCCTCTACGATGGTTGAGACCTAAATCTCACCTTCATCTAGCCCATTGGTGTAGCACACAACTCCCTCAAAAATGGGAGTATAGTGACCATTCAAAAATAATAAAACAGCAAAAACTCACTATCATTGCTGTGATTGTGAATTAGTCGACCTGTTAGGGCAGGATAGAACTGCCCCTGTGGGTGTCTGAGGTTCTCTGTGGGTGCAGAAAGCCTTTTGCTTCTCCCTGGGTGATTTTGAACTGCTACCTCCTAGCCCACGGTGTAGCCACTGTGCGCCCAGGGCTCCTCAGATGGAGGTGGGCAGACCAGAACTGGCTGATGCATCACATACGGAATTATGGCTGGAAGGGCCATCCTTACTGACTACATCTCAGTGTGTCATCTATTATTTATGTAGGACTCTAGAACGTACCGGAATGCCGTCTTTTAAAACGCAAATTTGAAAATATTTTCCTTTCATGACTGTTCCTCAGATACTCACAGCTTTCCTTATTGAAGTCTCGGTGATGATGTAATCTTGTCTAGCGCTTAGTAATATTGTGGTTTCAGCTGAAAACCAAATTGTCCTTGACTGTGTTATAAAAAAAAAGGGCTTCCCTCTGCTTGCATTTGGACGTGCTTTCAGATGTGGACCCAGTGAGATCTAGCCCAGATGCTTGTCCGTGGCTCTCCGCTGTCCAGATATTGGTTTGTGTGAGTCATTTGCCCACTTTGTGGTTTGTGGGTCGAGTTGTATAAAAATATTGAAAAAAATAAAGTTGATGTAAACAGATTTGTTTTGTTTGTTTAAGTAGAATTATCTGGCCCATCATTATTATTTTTTACATATTCAAAGAAAGTGGGAAGGATCCTTTATAAGTTCTACACTCATTTCCCCCCTTCTGGCCCCTCAGTACTTTGTTTTTCAGGCTTCAGAAACATTCTTTCATGTTCTTCTGACCATGCCGTGGTGAAAGCTGACTCATAAACTTGCCGATATCCAGATAATTATTATAGACAAGGTTTCTAATTTGCCTTTATAGCAAGTTTCTGATGAGTGGAGGAGGAAGGAGGGGCGGGGGTGGGCGGGGAGAAAAGCAGATTATGGTTACATGGAAAATTACTGAATTGCCCAGAAGTTTGAATATAGTTTGATGAAGTAGGCATGGAAGAAAATGAAAAAAAAAATTGGAGGCGGAATTGGGGGAGAGGCAAACTGGGCTGCTTATGTTTTAGGTATAAAAAGAATTATACATTTTCTTTTCAGTAATAAGATTTTATGATTAATTAACTCTTCTTGATAATAAGAAAATAGCTAAAGTGCTATATTAAACACTATTGAAGGAGCAGATCTTGTATAATATTAGCTATGAATTCACTGGGTAGTTAATGGTTTGGATAGCAAATTGGTAGTATTATTTTGACTCAACTATAAGAATAGAGTTTTGTGTATTCCAGGACATTTCTGTAGTTCTCCCTCCTCATATAAGAAGATTATGTAACCTTTTATTTCCCCCTACTCCGAATGTTTTTTATGTTAGTATGTAAAACCGAATAGGTCATTCTTGGCATCTCAGCTCCCATTGCACGAAGGTAGGCCCAGCTGTTTTTGATTTGTCTCTTTTTTCATTCAATCTCTCTGTTTTACTCCTGACATCTGGAATGTAGTTCATGTCAAGTAAAACTCTTCAAGTAATATTAGAAATAATTGTATTATTTGTTCCATAAATATAGAATAAAATTTGATCACTACTACCTGTAAGTATGTCATATTTCTGCTGTGCATACAAATCTAGGATTTTTCTTCCCCTGCCCCCCTCAGATCTCTTAATTGTATCTCCATTTCTTCTAATAGTCATTCTGTGCACTTCTTTCACCATATCCTCTACTTCCGGTGGGCCATGCTCTTTCTTTACATGATTCAGCAAGCTTAAAACCCTTATCTTTCTAGTAGTATATAAAAAAGTAAATACATAGAAAGTTGATTGGGAACCATCTATAGCCCTCATTAAAATTCTACCATTAACATTTTATTCTACTTTTTGACAATTATTTTCGACCTGAAACGATTAATTCTAGATTTGTAGCCACCAAGTGCCCGAAGACCTCACTGCTGATAAGCTTCCTTCTGGAAGACCCCTCCCTTGCTCTCTGCCAGGGTCAGGACGTCCCATCCTTGGTTCTGCTGCCTCTGCTGCAGCTGTCTTTCTGCATCTGCTTCTTGCCGTCTCTCATTGTCTCTGGTGTCCCAGCTTTCTGTCTTGTGGATAGAGGAGGTTCTCAGCACAGGATCCTGAGTCCAAAGGACATGTTCCCTTCCTGGCTTTTTTTTTTACTGGCAATGAGATCTCCCATTATGCCTCTGGGGTGGTTCATTTTAATTTTTGAAGGATTGCAAAACTGACCAGTTCCCATATTAGGATTCAGCAGACTTATTTACATTATCCCTTACCCACAGAGGTGCTGTAAACATTGGCAGTCTAATCCCTGGTAGTCCTCACATACCTGACATTTGCATATTCTTCTTGGTTATTTGTGGGAGTTACAAGATTAGACTTAAAAGTAAGTAATTCACTCTGAATATTTCCCTGCCTTAGCTCAGTGGTCAATTTGGCTTAATGGAAAGAAAATGGGCTTACGTGTGAAAATGAACTATGATTTAAATTCAGACTCTGGTACTTTGTTAGTGATGCCATCTTGAATAAGTTAATTATCCTTTTTGGTTTCTTTCTCCTTATCCTTGAAATGGGAATAATAGCACCTCCTGGATGATGACTATTACAGCATTGAATGAGAAAATGCGCTGAATGTTATGCTATGACATGAACATATCATAAATTAGACACTTACATATTTTCTAGAAAATAGTTATTGTAGATGTTATACATGCCACCATTACAGATTTTAAAACTTGATTAAAAATGGCGTACGTGATCCAGTGTTATAATTTTAAATGAGAACAGGCATACTTGGTTGATATTTGAGTGAAAAATTAGCATTTGAATAATAAATGTTTCTATTTTTTTTTTTAATTTTCCACCCCCTTTTCCAATCCAGGTCCTGAGGGAGTGTAACAAATTAGCAGAAATGGAGGAACCACCCTTGCTTCCAGGAGAAAATATTAAAGACATGGGTCTGTAACTTTTTGTTGTTGTTGTTGTTTTAATTTCCTTCTTTCTCACCGTAGAGATGACTCAGTACAGAAGATAGGCCCACAGTCAACGAGATCCCCTCGTCCCTGGCGGCTGCCAGCCCACAGCGTGTTTTGCAAACTTAGCACCAGGCCTTTTCTAATGCTTCTGCTTGAACTACTAAGACACATACAAAGAAAATCTTGTTAATTTGAATGGCAGAACTGAGATAGTGGGTTGCATAGATAAGCATCCGAGTTGTCTTGTTGTGCAGTGCAAGTAATTCTCTTAAAACATGCTCTCTTTATTGCTTCCTTTTTTTTTTCTTATTTGTAATTAACCACAGTCATGTCATTCTTGGATGAAAATATTTCCTTTTCCTTGCAAAGTAAGCAGGTTGCATATAGGTGCCTTTCTGTACACCCAAAGAACTAAGCATACATTTATAATATGAACTAGCCACTGGAAACAAGCACTTAAGCAATTTCTTTTGTCCTTGTACTTTTACTTCACCTCTTCTATGTGGATAACCTAGAAAATATCCATAGAGTATGAAAAATAATGTAATATACTAGGGGAGAATAAAGAAAATGATGTATGAGCCATTTTCATTTTTAAGAGTTTAAGTGCTTACTTTTCCATAGGTGTTATTTTATTGTGTAAAAGTTACACAGAGATGAAAACTACACTTTAAATAGCTTGTGTTATTATTATTGTGTTATTGTTAAACAGTTGGCTGCTAATTAAAAGGTTGGCAGTTCTTCATGGGAGAAAGAGGTCACAATTTGTTCATAAAGATGACACCTTTGAAAGCCTATGGATCAGTTCTACTCTTTGAATTTGAATTTTAACTTCTTAGCACTTCATGTGATATATGTCTCTGGTTGCTCTTGACCCTGATTGAATGAATACCTGATCCATTTTTTTCCCCTGCTTGTTTGATGTCTACTCTAGACTCTACTTTTGCTGAACTACTTTTTGAGGTTATAGCATAGAGTGTGTTATGACAATAGTTATCATCATTGTAACTTGGCTTGTTTAATCATTCCTAAAGTATTTTTTTGGAGGTAGCTGTTAACTGATTTTGAGAAATATGAGCAAACTAAGGTGTACAGGGACTACCAAGCTAATAAAGTTAAGGCTAGCATTCTGACAATTTGTTTCCCTCTTCTAAAACAAAGCCTTTAGTTTTCTACTGAAAAACTGTTGTTTCATAAGAGACTTTCTGCCATGTACTCTGTTGAGCTCCCTTGCTGTAAATATCAACACTGTGTTGGCTTTCATCCTTAACACTTTTGCTTTTGTATATATTGTCTTTGACTGACCATATCTGAATTAGTAGCCTCATCTATCATGTGTATTCTGATGCTTCCAAATTGTTTCTATGTCCTAGTATATATAAATACACATACCTCTATGTTAGTCAGGATTAGACTAGAGAAACAAATTTATAAGCATGCATATGTATATAAGAAAGAGGTTTATATATAAGAGCAATAGAATATGGAGAAAACATCCCAGCCCAGTCTAGATCAAGTCCATAAGTCCAATATTAGCCCATATGTCTGATACCAATCTATCAAGTCCTCTTCTGACTCATGAAACACTTGTAATGTTACTGAATGCAGAAGATCACAGGCCAGTAGGTGGGAAGTCTTGTGGCTCCAGTGGCCTTGTAAACATCTCAGCCCTGGCAGGGGTTTCCAAGCGGCTTCTCTAGCACTCAGGGCTGCACCAGGGTCAGTCCATGTGGTTTCTTAGGGGTGTCTGGAAGGGAGTCAGCCTTGTCAGTAGTGAGTTTCCAAGGGAGTGAGCCCAAAGAGAGAGTCTCTGCCCCCAAGGAGGAAATACAGGAGTTTCCAGAATCTTCCAGAGAAGGCCATGCCCAGAGAGAGGCCTCATTGACTATATCAAGATTAACAGGCTAGACACCACCACTTCACTCTTAATCCTCAAAATGACACCAGATTATGTAACTACAACAGCATCTTAGATGCACATCTTCTGTTAGAACTTTATATATAACATCCCCCAATCTGAAATTATCTTTTCTAATCGTCTGTTTCTTTTTTTTTTTTGCATTCATTGTCAAAGTTGATATTAATGCCAGTTCAGTCATTCAAGTCAGAACTCTGGGTGACTGTCTTATGCTGTGCCCTTTTTTTCATAATGGACCCTTCTTTCCAACGGATTTGATGTCAGTGAGTTTGCAGTTATAAGAAGCTTCAAGTGAAGATGTCTAATGAATAGGGAATTTAGAAGTCAGGTTGGGTTGGAAGTTCATATTTTGTAATTATCAGAATAAGGATATTGGTTGAAAATGGAGGATGAAAATAAGAGAGTGTATATGTAAATTGAGGAGAGGGTCAAAGGCTTAGCTTTGGTGAGTGCTGGCAGTTTGAAATCACAGTGGAGAAGAGCCGGAGAGGGGAAGCAGTAGACAGGCCGCTAGGAAACAAATTAGCTAGGAAACAAATTAGAGGGAGCCAGACCACACAATTGCCTTTACTTTTCAGTTCTGTATCTTGAATTACACTCTCTTAGTCCACTGAGTGCTGTTTCACCCTCTCTACCCATCTAAAAGATTCTTTATGCAACTGGAGCACTTCTCAGATCTCATTGCTAAATGGACTTTTCCTTAATATATTACTCAGAGTATGTTTTTTTACCCATTCTTGCACAAATTGTATATTCTCAAATATTAATTTTATAGCTGCTTATTCCCATTCTCCACTTAGTTGTGTATTCACTTGAAGATCATTTTATTTTATCTCACAACATCTTTTATAGATCCCTCCTCTGCAGGCACAGTGAAAATTTAAGAGGACGAATAAATGTAAAATCCTTTGGTACTACTAGAGACATCAGTTGTAAAGTTGACTCTGTCTGACGGAGCTCTATGTATGTGAAAGTAGAACTGTGATCCATAGGGTTCTCAGCGGCTGATTTTCCAGAAATAAATTGGCAAAAGCCTTTTATTGTGGGTGATGCAAAAGGTCCGTGAAACGCTGGCCCATCAACTTCATCCAGAAATGCACTTCAGTTAGCTACCAAGCCACTAGCATTTGCAGCACCCACAGTAAGGGACCTTATTGTCACTAGGTAGTATGACCATTACAAAACTTACAGGAATGGCTAATGTGCTAGATAAACTACCGCAATTCAAAACTTGATTTTTTTGTTAAAAAAATCAGACTTGATTTTTATGTCAAAAAATTTAAATTTAAATGAAAATATAACATATAAGGCTGGAGTGACTGCATGTATTGACCTATGTGAAAAATACCTTTGATATTTGGCTAGCTAATGTACAGCAACAGTTTAAATGTTTTCTTTATAAATGAAGAATATTCTGAACATCAGTAGAATAGGAAATAACAGTCTCAGAGTGTTTTGGCCTTACCACATCAGAAGTAGATGTAGCCTTAGTATTCCTCCCTTAGCGCTGGGGCAGATATTAAACAGAGTGCTAAATTACTGGCTTAGTTTGGAGATAGAAAGATAGCATGTTGTGGTGAAGAGAATTTGTGGTAAGAGGTTCTGGATTCAAGTCTTAATGTAAGCAGTTTACTTAGTTTATATATGCTGAAGAGCTAGATCATCAATACAGGTTGTTAATGCTGTCATTTCTTCTGGTAGGTTTCCTAGGCACAATCTCCTTTCTAGTTTGTGTAAGTTCTGCTGATGATAAATTATCTTCAGATTGACTTATCTGCCACCAACCAGCCTGAGGGGAAAAGATAGGGTTTAGAACAGAGTTGAACCCAATGATAATGATAATAACATAGTCGCAAACTTTGATATTTGTATAGTACTTTAAATTTTAGAAGTGCTTTCATGTGTATTATTTCATGATTTTAGAGCAAGGGGGAAATACAGGGAAAAAAGTATTGGTCTACCAATGATGTATTCTGTTGTGGAATATAAAGTAGAACTGATTTAATGTAAAATTTCTTCAGAGCAAGAAAATGTGTGCAAGGCACAATGGTGTATCTTTACACAGTGATGGGTTTATTTGGTTTTAAAAGTGCCTCTCTAAATGAGCTGTCCCAGCAAGTATTTACAGTAAGGTAGCTCATACTCGAATATTCCTAGAGGGACTATTTTGAAGAGTAGACATGTTTGTTTATAAAATTAGTCTCATTTCAGATTCCATACAAGGAAGTCATCCTTCAAAGTAGTGATGAGTAGGAAGCTAAGCCAGGAATTCGTAGTACCTTATTAAATTTGTTTTATGGCCCTAAGTTTTCCCAGAAACCTTTTGAAAGGAAAGTTCTTTATTTTTTTGCTTTTTAGTAATTTTATTGGGGGCTCTTACAGTTACTACAACCTTCAGTACATCATTTGTATCAAGCACATTTGCACACATGTTGCCACATACACTTCCAAACATTTTCCACTTGAGCCCTTGGTACAAGCTCCTCTTTTAAAAAAAACAAAAAAACTCCCCTTTCCCCTCCCCCCCCTTTTTTTAATGAATCATTTTATTGGGGGCCCATACAACTCCCATCACAATCCCTAACAACATCAGTTGTATGCAGGCCACTTTTACATACCCATTGCCATCATCGCTCTCAAAACATTCTCCCTCCCTCCAGGCCTCTATTAGTTCTTAGAAATTGGTCATTTCAGAGTAGCTCATCTTACTTTCCTTGAGTGATTGTCCTTGATCTTTTGATTTGCTACAGTAACGATGAAGCAGAATTTATGAATATTTTAAGATATAAAATTGTATATACAAGTATTATGAAGTCTGCCATATCAAATACTATTTTGGGCTACTGATGGCTAAATTATCCAATTTACCGTATATACTCGAGTGTAAGTCGGCCTGAATATCTATCAGTCAAGGCACCTAATTTTTTTTAATAGATTAATTTTTTTTTCAATGATTTTTTTGGGGGGGACATCACTGCCCTCTGGTGGTGGGAGTAGGAGGCCCAGCCTTTGCTCCTGTGGAGCCTCTGCTGGAATTGAACCTCCATCCCAGTGGCCTGCAGTCCCGCGCACAACCACTACGCCACCGGGCCTCAGCTTTTCAATGATTTTATTGTGGGCTCTTACAGCTCTTAAAACATTTAATACATCATTTGTATCAAGCATATTTGTATATATGTTGCCATATTCATTTCCAAATATTTTCTGCTTGAGCTCTTGGTATAAGCTCCTCTTTAGAGTCACCTAATTTTACCACAAAAACTGCATTAAAAATGTGCTGAAAAAATCTTGGCTTATACATGAGGATATAGGTAATCAATTCCTATTTTTAAGAGCATAATATTGTGTAGATTGCTCATGTACCATTTCATGAAAGGATATTAGTGATTCTTCTCTAGTAATTTTTTTGCCTAGGAATATAAGAGCTTCTTATTAAAATATCATTTATCTGAGAACATACACATTTCATGTACAGCACTTTCCCCAGAAATAAAATCTACAAAACAGAAGTTCCTGAAGTTGATGTGTGTGTTTTGGGTGTTTTATTTTTAGGGCAGGGTTGAAAAACTAGAGTGTGATTATAGTAAGACCAGCATATTGGTGAGACAGCCCAGAAACTCGCCAAAGATCAACTGTGGCTGTACTTTGTGATATGTAATCTCTGTTACCAACTGCCCTGCCCTGCTCTGATCACCACACTCATTTTATCCAAGAGGGATACTGGCCATCCTCATTTTCTGTTCTTTTCTATTTTGGGACAGAGGAAGACATGTTCCTTTTCCTCATCAAACTCCCCTTCCCCCATTTCTCCTAATCCTGTAACCTTTCCCCGGATTACTGCATGGTTAGATGCTTGGGATAGGTTTCTGAAGTCTGTAAGAATCCTGTGACTTTTGAGCATAAAGTTAGATTAGCAAATAGAATTCTGTTGTTTGTGAAAAAATGAATGTAAATTTAATGATGTTTTATATGTAGTAAACTGTACACTCTTTGCCTTTTCAGCCAAAGATGTGACTTATATATGTCCATTCACTGGTGCTGTAAGAGGAACTCTAACTGTCACAAATTATAGACTATATTTCAAAAGCATGGAACGGGTAAGACTTGTTATTGAATTAGATTTTTATATGCATACTATATGCTTACAGCAGTTTTGTTCATTTCTGATCATTCTTAATGGAAGGATTTTTGTTACGATTTTTCTTGGGTATAATTATGCAGTTCTAATTAGCTGGTTTTCTTTTCCTTCCGTTAGGACCCTCCATTTGTTTTAGATGCTTCTCTTGGTGTTATAAGTAGAGTAGAAAAAATTGGTGGTGCTTCCAGTCGAGGTGAAAATTCTTATGGACTGGAAACCGTGTGTAAGGTAAATTTTAAAAGAATTGTATTATTTGAAATACGGTGTGTGTTTAGATACTGATTTCAGAGATGTCCAATGAATTCCATATTAGGAAAGTCATTCTGGTACAAGAAACATATAACATTTGTGAATAATAAAGAGAAACGTTAATGTATCATAAGTTAGATCTAACCTTTACTTTTGGCTCAAGTCAGCCTATGTTCATATTGATAGGATCATATATATTCATAGATCATCTTTTTATGATGGCTGTATTCAGCGTGCATAATAATATATAAGATATAAAATACTTTCATGGCCATTGTTTCACTTGAAACTTATAAAAAATCTGAAGGTATAACAGATATTATTACTTTTAATTTACAAATTAGAAATATGAGCCTCTGAATAATTAAAGTGCAGTACTCTGTAGTGGATAGCTTGGATATGATTTAGTCATCATCACTTATCATTTCTATTTTTAGCTTTCATGCCTTTTCTGCTTCAGAAACACTGGTGGGAAACTTTCATATTGTAACCCTTCAATGTTTTCTTTTCTATTGCTATTCTGTAAGTGCATTGCCTCATGAGTGAAACTTAGGTTATATTTGTATATTTTTACTATTAAATCAAAGGCCTTTACTGCTATACACTGCTTCCAACATTTAGTGTTGTTATTTCAGTCTAATCGCACCTATACAGATCACAATTTGAGGTAACGTTTTTCTTCATTCCATTTCCTCTTCTGCTTGTTCCCAAAGTAAAAGCAACAACACGTATGGGATTCAAAATGGTTTCTTGTGCTGATAGATTTTTTTAGGTCAAATCTGTTAAAACATCTTCCTTAGAGAGTTTGTGAATATAGTGTAGTGACTTTGCATTTATTTTTCGGCTTTTCTATTGTAGTCAAAGGGGCTCTGTCACCATGTGTCAAGCATACTCTTTTCTCATCAGTTTTCTTTAGTTTTAAAGTAAATAGAGTACAGAGTATCAGAGAAGGTAAGAGGATGACTGGGAAATATTATTTTAAATATAATTTTATTCTGTGGAATAAAATGATTATCCGTAATTTTTAACATTTGTGGGGCAATTCTGTGGATAAAGGTGATCCTGAGTACCTCTTCTAATTGTAGGTCTATTTACGGAGGAAGAAGCAAGGCATTAGCATAGGTTTCCTTAAGTGGTAGTTTTTAAAAATAGTAAAACTGGCATGCTAGTTTGTTACAAGATTTGTGATTTGGTGAAGTTCTTGCTCTTATGCTTGTAGGTACAGTGGCTTCCTTTATACAGAAACAACAGGCTTATATAGAGCATGTTTATCTACTGATAGGGATTAGTATGAAATTAATATATACAATCTTGCCCTAATGAGATAACTACTTCCTCAGAAGGCAAGAGAGTTGTTTGTATTTGTGACATATTATTTGCCATTTGTTTAAATTTTGAACATACCGAATACTATGCTTATGTATAAGCTCAGTTTTTGAGCACATTTGTAATGCAGTTTTGTGGTAAAATTAGGTGCCACAGCTGATAGTCGGGTTGGTTTACACTCGAGTATTTCAGTACCTCAAATTAGAACATGATATCTATCTGTACCAGTGATTGCTGGAAGTAGAGGAGTGTCTCTGTTCAGTTTTATCGTGTGGGGAATAACTAAGCTATTTAAGTTCTGTCTATTGTAAAACATTTAAATAAAAGCACTAGTCTTAAAAGTTTTTTTCTTTAAACTTTTTATTGTGAACTAGATGGGGCTTTACTTATTGTGTCATCATTTTTACATCCTACATTAAACCTTCTGTGGCTTGCTCTGTTTCTCCCCGCTGCACGTTTGATCCAACTCCCTCTTATTATATTGCTGTTCCCATCACCAAAATTAATATATATCTATAATGTAGTGTTTCTCTTTCTACCCTGGCCCTCATTCCTAGTAACCATTAAATTCTGTTTCTTTTGGCATGGAAATATATCGACAAGGGGGTACTCCCCTCAAAAGAGGAAAAAAGCTCCCTTGCTCAGAGATTTCATAGTACACACTTTTCCCACTAGGCGAACATTGATTACATCACTCTTGTTTTTGTCTTAAATACTGAACTGTGATTGACTCAGATACTGAATCTTTCCTAGGATATCCGGAATTTAAGGTTTGCGCATAAACCCGAGGGGCGAACAAGAAGGTCCATATTTGAGAATCTAATGAAGTATGCATTCCCTGTCTCTAATAACCTGGTAAAGTCTTACTCCTTTTCCTGCTTTTCCCCTTAACCAGTTGTGTCATTTAGGGTTGTTAAATCTAGTGTTTGGGGATCAGTTTCTTCAGGTATAAAATGTGAGGAAGTGAGACTTGCTGATTTTTGAGACTTGTGTCCACTCTTAATACTCTCTAATTCTGCGACTCTCCTGTCTACGATACATGTAGTTCTTTATTAACTCAAAAACCTCACTGCTGTCACATTGATTCGCACTTGTAACACCTCTGTAGTAGCAGCACAGCTTTGGGTTTCCGAGACTCTTCGTGGGGCTAGAAAGCCGTGGGTTCCTCCTGTAGAGCAGTTGGTGGTTCTGAACTTGAGACCGAAAATCCACCCCCTCATCTTTGTACCCACATGGCTCCTGTTGGATTTGAAGTCTCCTTTGCCATTGAGAATAAAGGTGAACATTTCTGGAACAAAATGAGAGGGGAGCAATTTCTGGATTCCTGCTGTGTGCTATTAACAATGTTAAACACATGCATTTACAATTTATAAATTTTAAATGCCACTATAATCTTGTGATGACAGCAGTTTCAAAGGAAATAACAGAGTGTAGCCTTGAGAATCAACACTGGTCTTTTGACATCAATTTCTCGATGGTTTACATCATAGCTTTTATGTTTATAAAAATGATAACTTTAAATGAGTTTTGTGAGTACCCAGATTATAAATTACATGCCAACATTTAAAATGTTGTTTCATTCTTTTTTTAAAAATACCTGTTTCATTCTTAAGAATGTGTAACAGATACTTCAAAGTTGCTAACCTGCTGATATCTGTAGTGTCACTTTAGATGCTTTAGTTAAATAATTTGTTTTTGAGAAGCAAATTTAGAAAAGCTACCAAAGTTAACAGAAATGATATTTTGAAATTTGGTGAACTCTTGATGGTGAGTCTCTTGAGTTTCAGTATGTATTTGAACAATATATCCAAAAATAAATAAAAATTATAAATTTTAAAATTATAAAATTATAAATGTTTCAAAATTATAAAATTAAAACAGCAAGTCCCTCATATGTAAGAACATGAAAACTTTGTGTATAATAAAGATAGGGAGTTTCAAAAAATTTGCCGAAAAATGGAATTAGAAGTTAATGAAATTTTTCCACAACCTTTTTTTTTTTTTAGCCTCTCTTTGCTTTTGAATACAAAGAAGTATTTTCTGAAAATGGGTGGAAAGTATACGATCCCCTTTTAGAGTACAGACGGCAGGTATGTACATTGCTTTTTGTTTTTGCTTTCTTTAATAGTAGAAGTCTATGTTCTTGTTACAAACACTTAATGAGAAACAAGCAGCTTCCTCAGGTTTAAGTTTTCTTTAAAGTTGTTTTTATATTTTAAGCGAAGGCTTATCTGGATTGTTTGATTTTCAGTTTCTTTTGTACAGCATTTCAGAATATGTTAGTTTTTAGGAATTCTTACTTTCTGTGGTACGTGAGTTTCTCGTTTAAAGTATTTTTGCATTTTTATAAATGAAAATATAGTTGAGTGTACGAGGGGGTACCCAAAAAATCCTGAATTTTTTTCAAAGCTACATATTTAAATTTGTCTACGAACCAACCATATCACCTTGAAAGTGTTCTGCATTACATCGAATACATTTGTCAAATCTGTGATTCCACTTTTGGAAACATTTTTCAATCTCATCTGTTTGCATGGCTGACAGCAAGCACCTCCCTTGGTTTTGGTTTTGAGGTGTATTTTTGTAACTTCTTCTACATCATTAAAGTGCTGTCCTTTCATGTTCCTCTGCACTCGTGGAAGCAAAAAGAAGTCCCATGGAGCGTGGTTAGGGGAGTAAGGTGTGTGGGGCAAGTGATGCAGGCTTTTTTTTTTTTTTTTTTTGCCAAAGACTGGCGCACTGAAATGTCTGCGTGAGCAGGTACATTGTCGGGGTGACAAAACTCGTTTCCCATCTATCTGTCACAAATCAGGCCTTTTTCGTGGGACACTATCAATGCAATCTTTTCAGAACTGCCGAAGAGAAAGCTTGATTTACAGTGTGACCTGATGGAACTAGCTTCAAGTGCACCAGCCCCCTCACATCAAAAAAACAAAGCAAAACAAAAACAAATGAGCATGGTCTTGATCTTTGATTTCACTTGTTGAACTTTTTCTGTGCAAGGTGATGTCTTCTATCAGCTTGATAGATGATTGCTTTCAGGGTCATAAGAATAACACTATACCTCCTCACTAGTAATGACCTTGGAAAAATTTGGGTCACTTTGGAGCAAGTCTTTCAAAACACAATATTTTCCCAGTTGACTTTCTTTATCCTGGTCAGTCAGAATCTGAGGCACACATTTTTGGAAGGACTCTTCTAATTCCCAAATCTTTCTTTAAAATTCGCTGAACCGAGCTCCAAGAGAGTCCTGGTAACTTCCCTATCTCTTCAGTGGTTCCTTGTTGGTCTTTGCACACAAGTGCACTAATTTTGTTCACACTTTTGTTCATTCAGGAAGTTTGTTCTAGATATCCAGAATGAGATTTGTTATCAATCAATAGTTCAACCTTTTTTGAAACAAGAAAACCACTCATACACTTAAGCTTTTCCCATAGTGCTGTTCTGTAAGCTCTTTCAACATCACAACAATTTCTGTGGGATTTCTCCTGAACAGGAAACAAAATTTCACAGCCTCACCCTGTTCTTTTAAATCACTCATCACAAAAAAGGAGGTTTGAGTGAAACTGCTTTTATGAAAAAATTAACTGTGACCAGAGAGAACCTTTCTAGGTGATGCCACTGGGTACAGTAGCTCAGAATGACTTTTATGATGCTGACCTAGTGGGGAAAAATGCGCACTCTTAAAGCCCCACCCAATGGAGCATTTTGGTTGGCTTTTTTTGTGTACCCTCTCGTGTATACTCTCACACTAAGCTCACTGCCATGGAGTCAGTGTCCACTCAGTGACCCCACTTTGGCTTTCCAAGACCCTAACTGATGACCGAAATAGGAAGCCCATACTTTCTCCCCCAAAGCTGCTGGTGGTTTCACACTGATGACCCTGTAGGTAGCAGCCCTGTGAGTTACCACTATACCACCAGGGTTCCTTTGTGTATATATAGGGCTTACATTTTTATGTTTAGTCAGCATTCATTACTGAGATTTTTTTCCTTATGGTTTTGTGATTTTAGGTGTTGTATAATGTAATTCTGAAAAACAGACAAACTTGTTCTGATGTGTGTAACTTATCTTCATGTAAAATTTTGGAAGTTTGAACAGAAGATTCACTCACTAGACTCTGATAGTCCTGTGCTAAGAATGGCATTGATTTGGCTTGGTCATTAACCACTGTGTGAGCGCCCTCTCTACATTTTAACATGAAATAATACCCAATATCTTATTCTATAAGAGGACTTACATAATATGTGGGAATAATTGTTTAATTTCATTTTTGAAGCCCTCTCATATATGTAGTAACTATCTCCAAGTAATCTCGTCAGGACTTTGCTTTCAGTATCTTAAATGTTACTCTACTATTTTTTAGCCTTAAGGTTTCTACTAAGAAGTCAGCATTTAATCTTACTCTAACTTATTTATATGTGGAAGCTTCAAAATGTTAATGGACAATTGGCATTAAAAGATAATGGAATTTTTCTACCAACTTTTCAAGTCCCCATACACGATGATTCAGTTCTCTTTTGCTGCTTTCAAGATTCTTTGTCTTCATATTTGGAGAATTTCATTATAATGTGTAGGTGGAATTCTCTGAACTTCTCAGATAGATTTTTGAATTTCATCAAATTTGGGGGTGGAGGGGTTCCAACATTAGTTTTTTTGGGTCTTTTTTGGTATCACTGCCCTGGTGGGAGTAGGAAGCCCATCCTCACTCCTGACAACATCAGTTTATAGCTGCTCTTTCTACCCTTTCTTTTTCCTGAGATTATATTGCATATAATGGTAATTTAATGGTACCTCACACACACCTTAGGCTCTGCGTTCCTTTTTTAAAAAAAATCTTTTTACTGGGGGCTTGTCACACTCCCATCACAATTCGCCCATTGTGTTGAGCACATTTGTACATTTCTGGCCATCATCTTTTCAAAATGTTTTCACTCTACTTGAATCCTTGGTATCACTTCATTTTTGCTCCCTCCCCCTCATGAACCCTTGATAATTTATAAACTATTATTAGTTTTTCATGTCTTACTCTGACCAATCTCTCTCTTTACCCACTTTCCTGTTGTCCACCCCCCTAGGAGGGTGATATATGTAGCTCATTTTGATAAGTTCTCCTTTCCCCTCACCTTCCCCTTACCTTCCTGGCTTGCCTAATCTCAATATTGCTTCCGAGGGGTTTATTTATCCTGGATTTCAGCTCTTATCTGTTCTGATCTAGCCAGATTTGTAAGGTAGAATTGGGGTCATGATATTGGCGAGGGAAGAAGCTTTAAAGAACATGAGTTAAGTTGTATATTTCACCATTGCTATACTGCACCCTGACTGTCTCCTCTCCTCCCTGTGATCCTTCTGTAAGGGGATATCCAATTACCTACAGATGGCTTTGGGTCTCCACTCTGCACTCCTCCTTATTCACAATGTTAAGATTTTTTGTTCTGGGTCTTTGATCCCTGATATCTGATCCTGTGGACCCCTCATGATCACACAGGCTGGTGTGCTTTTTCCATGTGGACTTTGTTGGTTCTGAGCTAGATAGTCACTGTTTACCTTCAAACTTTTAAGACCTGAGATGCTATATCTTTTTATAACCAGGCATCATCAACTTTCTTCACCACATTTGCCTATGCACCCACTTTGTCTCTAGCAATAGTGTCAGGAAGATGAGCTTCATGGAATGCCAGTTTAAGAGAACAAAGTTTTTTTGCGTTGAGGACGCACTTGAGTACAGACCCATTGTCCATCTGCTACATTAATACTAAACCTATAAATATATATACATAGATCTATTTCCCCATTATCATATATAAATGTATTTACCTATGTACATGCTTATATCTAAACCTCTAAATTCTCTTTGCATCTTAGTTCTTTCTTCTATTTCCCTTTACTTTCTTCTTGTCCCACTATCATGCTCAGCCTTCATTTGGGTTTCAGTAATCCCTCTCAGTGACATTGCCCTTGATCAAGACTTATACACCCTCCTCATACACCCTCCTCGCCATCAGTTTTAGATCACTTGTTGTTCCCTTGTCCCTGGGTTTGTTAACACCCACTTCCTATCCCTTGCCTCCCCCTCTCATGTCTTCCTGGAGCCATCAGTCCCTTTGTTTTCTCCTCTGGATTGCTTATCTCTGTGTTTTTTTATTACTTTCTAGAATATATATTTTTAACTATCCTGTGTTCAAACTCATCAGTGTTTTGCATGTCCAAATATGCTGTTGTAGTGAATATTTTTTATTTCAGTTATTGTACCTTTTAGCTCCAGAATTTCTGTTTGGCTTCTTTTGTAATTTCTATCTTTATATTGATATATTTTTATATCATTGTTTTGATTTTACTGTTTTCCATTAGTCCTGTGTGTTTGCTTTAGTTCTTTGAGATGCATAGTACTGTTGTTTTAAAGTCTTTGTCTAGTAGGTTTGTGTGGGGTTATTCAAGATGATTTCCGTCATTGAATTCTTTCTTTATAAGGGTACATATTTTCTGTGTTTTTAAAAAATTCCTTGCTATTTTGTATTGGAAACTACTTTCACATGTACTATGTGAGAGTCTAGCAATCTGCAATGTGAGAGTTTAGAAATCTAACTCTCCACCTTTCTTAATATTTACTGTTTGGCTTTGTTTTAATTGTTAAAAGCTATAGTATTGTCCATTTCTATCTAAATGTTTCCTACCTATGGTTATAGAACCTGTATTCCTGGACCTATGTGTTCACTAGTTTTTGTTCAGTTACCTTTTTGTTTTTTTAGTCTAAATTTTAACTTAAACTATCAATCCTATCTCCCAATGACTTGCCCTTTCCCCTACCCCCACATATTTCTCATCTCTCTTCTGTACTCCATTGTCTTCCCCTTCACCCAGGTAAAGCCTGTCTGCCCTCCTGTCCCTTCCCCTTTCCATCTCCACCCCTCCTTTAACCAGTCAAAATTTGTTTCTTATTTTATGATAACTGAGGTTCTCAGCACAGAAACCCCCAGTTCAAAGGATACATTCAACTCCTGGTCTTCCCTTCTTTTAAAAATTTTTTTAAATAAATAATTTTATTGAGGGCTCTTACAGTTCTTAACACCAATCTATAAATCAATTGTATCAAGCACATTTGTATAAATGTTGCTATCACAATTTTCAAAACATTTTCTTTCTACCTAAAGCCGTGGTATCAGCTGTTCATTTTCCCCCTCCCTCCCCGCTCCCCCTAAATTATTTTCATATCTTACACCATCTGCCATCTCCCTTCACCCACATTTTTGTTGTTTGTCGCTCATTGTAGTTGGTTTCACCTTTCTCTGCCTTCTCCCCCTACCTTCCTCCTACCTTCATGGTATCGATACTCCTATTATGGTTCCTGAGGGATTTACTTGCCTTGGATGTGTTTCTAGAGCTCTTATCTATATCACTGTACAGGCTTTGCTCTACCCAATGTGTAGACCATTTCTTTTGACTGGCTTGTCCATTTCTCTTGACCTCTCTCTGAGGGGATGTCCAGTTGTCTACAGGTGGACTTTGGGTCTCCACTCCGATCCCCCTTGTTCACATCAATGTGATTGTTTGCTTTGGGTCTTCTGACTGCTGATAACTGATGCTGTTGGCACTTCATGGTCACACAGGCTGGTGTGCTTCTTCCATGTGCATTTGGTTGCTTCCCTGCTAGATGGTCACTTGTTTAACTTAAAAGTCTTTAAGACCCCAGATGCTCTATTTTCTAATAGCTGGTCACCATCAGCTTTCTTCACCACATTTGTTTTGAACCCATTTTGCCAGTCTTGCTTTCTTGTAGTGGTTCTACGCTCCATTCTTTTTTTCTTTTTCCCCTATGTGAGCTAAAAGATAGTGCAGACCACTCTTCAGAGACAGGACATTGACTCAGAGGGAGTCACTCAAACAGAACCTGGGATACTGAGCATCTTAGAAATCAGAGGATTTTTGTGGTGGGAAAATGTTCTTTGATCAGACTTATTTTGAGCACATAAGCTGAAAAGCTGTACGATGTGAAGAAGGCAGCATTGTGAAGGGTCTTGCTAAGTTCCCTAAAGTATTCATTGTATACAATATGGATAGAAACAAGGTAGTTTTCTATGCAAAGGGAATGGCATGCTCATTTGTGAATCTTCAAAGATTGTGGTGGTAGCAGTGTGGAGAACGAATTTCACAGGGATACGACTGGGATGAGCAAGACTTGAATAACATGCATTGGGGAAGTAGTAAAAGAATTGATAAAAGTCAATAAACTTCTTGGTCATATAACCTTTGGAATAAAAATAGAAGTTGATCCCTGATTGGATGTGAGGGGAGAGGCTGAAGATGACATCTAAGTTTCTCATTTGAATACTGCTTTTCAAAATGCCACGTGACTGTATTGTTGTTGTTGTTGTTGTTTGTTTTTTGGGCATCACTGCCCTCTGGTGGTGGGAGTAGGTGGCCCAGCCTTTGCTCCTGTGGAGCCACTGCTGGAATTGAACCTCCATCCCAGTGGGCCGCAGTCCCGCGCACAACCATTACGCCACCGGGGCTCAGCCCCCACATGACTGTATGTTAAAGATATTTTAAAATATTTTTAATCCTATATAATTCCTTAAATTCATTGTAAGTTATAATAACCAAAAAGCAAATTCCCTGCCATGAGTCAGTGCCAGTTCTTAGTGACCTTTCAGAACACAGGCCAGCAGTAGAATAAACCAGGCCAGCAGTTCAAAACCACCAGGCACTCCAGGGGAGAAAGATGAGGCTTTCTCCTCCCATAAACAGTCTTAAGAATCCCACAGGGACAGTTCTAGTGTGATCTAAGTTTTCTATGAGTCCGAACAGACTCAGTGGCCATGAGTGTTAAGTTATTCTAGGGTTGGATGCCATGGAATTGATGTGATGGCAACTCAGTTACATGTAAAGTAGTGCAGTCTAACACGGTGCTCTTGACAACCTCATGATTGATGTATTTTAAAAAGTTGTTTTCTGTCTTGCTCATGCCTGTTGACCTTTTTTCCCTATTTTTTCTTTTTATAATCTTTTAGATTAAGAACATTCTCATGTGCACTCTTGTAGGAGTGAAAATTTACTTTCACTGTGCAAGTGGTAACTATATATAGGATATTCTGGTGGACACTTGGTACTTATTTGTCAAAATATTTGCATAGATGAATGACACTAATATCAGTCATCTAATCAAGCTGAATGAATTTTCTTTCCCTTTAAGACAGCTAGCATTTGTAGTTTTCCTATTTTCTTTCCCCTCACACATTCGTAGAACAAATGCAGCACTGAAACAATATTTAATCCATTAACATATAATTAGATGCAAAAATGAACATAGAAATCCCCACATTAGCATTTCTAATCTTAAAGACTTGGCTGCCACAGTCAGACAATAACTTTGAGAAATGGGCAGTGGAGATGTGAGAGGCTGAATAGAATGGCCTTTCTTTTGATACCTTTTAATATTTTAATTAGGTAGTAATTTGTCTTGTTTTATTTTACATGTAGGGAATTCCTAATGAAAGCTGGAGAATAACAAAGATAAATGAACGGTATGAGCTGTGTGATACCTACCCTGCCCTCTTGGTTGTGCCAGCAAACATTCCTGATGAAGAATTAAAGAGAGTAGCATCCTTCAGATCAAGGGGCCGTATCCCAGTAAGTATGAAGCTTTGATGAAACTTTGCAAATGCCTTTTGTGTGATACACAATACTGAGATTAATGAATGGGAGACTGAGAGCTCACACAGAAAGCAGGGCACAAGTGAAAATGCATGATAAAAGTAGCTACAGCAGCAGAACTTTTATCAGAGGTTGAGTTATTTAATAAAGCTAAAACTGGAGGGGGAAACCTAGAGAGCCCTCTTTAAAGAGTGTGACATGGATTTTTGAGAACTGCGTGAAATAGCAGAGTTGTACCTGGTTAACTGTGAGCTTGGTGCATTATTCACTTTTTCTAATGTCATGTCATGTCATAAATGATTCAAGTCCTATAAAGAACAAAACGTCACATCTATATGTTGAATGTTTGGATCCTAGCATGCTGAGGTTCAAATGATTTTAGGTACAAAATTCATATGTTATAAAAGCACTATAGTGGAGCAGTTTTGCTAATAATGATAAATCTTTAAAAGGGGTTACTTCAGCCTTTGTTGATTTTATTCCTCCCAAAAATAACACTTCCCAGTAATCTGTGAATTTGAACAACAGTGGGTTGAAATTAGATGAAGTTTTCTAGGTGATAAGAGATGACTTTAGAGGAAAGTGATGATTTTTCCTAGATTATCCTTCATATAGCCTTTGCATCCTATTAGAAAGCAGATCTCTTTGGACTAAATAGTAATTTTGGAGAGACATAGAGAATGTCTTTGTCACCATTTTTCCCATATTCAGGTTTTATCATGGATTCATCCTGAAAGTCAAGCCACAATCACTCGATGTAGCCAGCCGATGGTGGGAGTGAGTGGGAAGCGCAGTAAAGAAGACGAAAAATACCTTCAGGCTATCATGGATTCCAATGCCCAATCTCATAAAATCTTCATATTTGATGCCCGGCCAAGTGTTAATGCTGTTGCCAATAAGGTGAGATTGTCTCACTTACAGTAATTAAGCTTGTAATGACAAGTTTCATAAATTAGCCGAGCTTGGCAGGGACCACACTGTAATGGGAAGAGCTCAGGCTTTAGAAGGATAACAAGGTAGGTTCTAATCCTAGTTTTCCTATTGGATGGTTTTTTGATTTTTTTTTTTAGCTATTCAATCCATTTAGATGTTAGCACTCATTTAAGAAATCTGAATAACAATAATTGTCAAGATTGTTTTGGGATCAGAAAAATTATTTAATATGGACTGTTATATAAATTTACCCAAATCCAAACTTAATGCTGGGGAATTCATTCTAACTCATAACAGCGCTGTTGGATGGGATAGAACTGCCCCATAAAGTTTATATGCCTGTAAATCTTTTGTTTATTTTTAAATTTATTTCTATTTTATTTTTATCATTTTATTGGGGGCCTTTTATAAATCTTAGGACAATCCATTATTCATTTGTATTAAGCACACTTGTATGTATGTTGCCATCAACAGTTCCAGAACATATTTGGTATCAGCTCCCTTTTCCCTCACCATCCTGCATTCTCTCATCTTCATAAATCTCTGGTCAGTTATATATTATTGTCGTTATTTCATGTCTTACACTGTCCATTGACTCCCTTCATCCACATTTTTATTATTCATCCCCTTGGGGGGTAGGCTATATAGCCAACCTTTTCTCTCCCTTCCCTCCCTTCCACATTCCCACCATCCACTACCTCATATTTTCACTGCTGTTCCTGAGGGTTTTATCTCTCCTGAATTCCATGTCGAGAACTCTTATCTTTACCAATGTTGAGTACTCTGGTCTAGCCGGATTTGTAAGGTAGAACTGTGTCATGGTAGTGTGGGGAAGAAGTGTTCAGGAACTAGAGGAATGATGTTTGTTTTGTCAGTGCTAAACTGCTTGAATTATCACTTCCATGTCACCCTTCTGTGGGGGGATGTCCAATTGTCTACAGATGGCTTCGTATTTCCATTTCAGCCCCTTTCATTCACATCAATATAATTGTTTGTTTGGGATCTTTTGATACCTGATACCTAATCTTGTCAACACTGCATGGTCACACAGGCTATTGTGCTTCTTCCATGTGGGCTTATTTGCTTCCCTGCTAGATGGCCACTTGTTTAACTACCTTTAAGACCCCAGATGTGTATCTTTTGATAGCCAGACACCATCCACTTTCTTCACCACATTTGCTTATGCACTCATTTTGTCTTTAGTGATTGTGTCAGGAAGGTGAGTATCAGAGAGTGCAACGTTATTTGATTAAAGTGTTCTTGAGTTTAGGAGGCCTTTAGTAGAGACCCAAAGTCCATCTGCTATCGAAATACTTTAACCTATAAATATATGTACATTGGCCTCTATCCCTTTCATTATAAGTTAATATATTTACATGTGTGCTAGCTACACATCAAATTATTAGCAATTATTAGTATATTTATCCCTTCTCCAGATCTTATGACTTGAGCTTAAGTTTTAGTACAGTACTAAAGTGTAGGAATAACAAAACAATGTGCTCACTGACAAAATCACTACTGACTTCTGTCCACCTACGTGAATTATTCAGTCTTCGAAGAACTAATAGTTAGCTTTAGAAGTATTTCTGATTTCTGCCGTAGAATAAGCATTTGCTTTGTGCTTAGAAAGTTGGATTAGTTTGATACAGTCTAACAAAACAGAAAAGATTAATTAATGTTATCTTTCTGTTTTTACCACCACTAAGCAATGTATGCATATTATATATTGCCTTTTAACTGCCATTTTAGTTTTCATTTTCCATGAATTTTAGAAGTCCCTTTGCTCATTCTGATACATTAAAGAAAAAAAGATTTTAAAGCATCCCAGTTAAAGCCTTGGAACTGAGAGAAACCCCCTTGAATATTGTTATACTTCCAGACTTGTGTGTATACATACACACATATACTTGAAACAAAGGTGGCATAATTTTAACTTCCTCTTTTTATTTCATACTATATGCCATAAAGTCAGTAAGTACTCACCTACAATATTAGTTAATATTCACTAAGTAATCAAAGTTACTGTTGTTGAATATTTAGATTAGTTATGATGTTAATTGCTCTTATCAACAATTTTGAATGATTATTCTTTTAATTAAGTTTCAGAGCATTTATTTAGTTACTTTCATCCTGCTTATTAACCTTTTCAGAGCATTGGGCAATACAGACATTTCTTAGTAAATTGTAAATATTCCTCCTTATAGGACCTGCGAGGGATATGATATTCTATACCAATTATCAATTAATACTTTAGTTAAAGGGCATAATGAGAATAATGTGTGTGTAAAGTATGTTGCCCCAGGTCAGTATGCTTTTTCCATTAATAGTTGGTTTTCCTCCCTAAGTTTTTCAGTACCGTGTGAATGAACAGGAAGAAGCTTTCATATTGTTTTCAGGGGGAGAGGAGCAGAGGGTAGAAAACAACCCCATATCCTATTACATGTGTGCTTCCTCTGGCTGGTGATGCCAAGAATGTGTAAGGTGATGTAGGAATGCACTCTCTCTGCTTGAGCCGGTTCTGGATGCCCTGGCAAAGGGGGAAGTTTGGCCCCAGCACATTATGCAGTAGGTAGTGGAGCCTCCTGACAAAGGGAGAGGGAGAAATGAGCGCAGACCGTTTCAAAATGCCTGGAAGCAAGATCACCAGCCAGTGACTTGGATAAAAGAAGAGACCGTGTAAGCTGATTGTGGACAAATAAAAATGGCAGATGCTGATTTTAGTGAGTGCGTGGGAGTGCTTCCAGAGACCCTTTCCCCAACTGTGTGGACAAGTTGACCTTGAAACAAAGAGACACACTTTTCAAACTCCTTCATAATGGCCATGGAGTGAAAACTAAAGCATGTTCATGGAAGTGTTCTGTGACAGCTATGGTACACTCCCAGAGGCCTTCTGTTGAAGTCGGTATTCCGGTTGGTTGAGAGAGTAAGCACCAGATCTTGCGTCACCATGGAGCTGCTATTATAATGCAGTGGAAAAGATGGTTATTATCTTTATTGCACCTTAAAACTTTGTAGTTTTGGATGCCAAAGTGGAAGGAAGAAGCTTATCTGTTCTGCTGTTCTGGATTCTAGGGTAATTTGCCATTCTGTACATCAAGAAAGTGACAAATTCAAAGGTTGTCACTAATGGAATTTAAAAACTGGTGCAAAAAATTTTTTTTTTGTTTTATTTTTTTTTGTTTTTTGGGGGGCATCACTGCTCTCCGGTGGTGGGAGTAGGAGGCCCAGCCCCACTGCTGGAATTGAACCTCCGTCCCAGTGGGCCGCAGTCTCGCGCACAACTACTATGCCACCGGGGCTCAGCCCTGGTGCAAAAAATTAAAGCAAGCAAGCAAGAAAACAACCTGTAGTGAAATGTTTTGTTCTACAATCTTCTTTGAAAGGAATTAGTCACAAACATATTTCACTATGGATATCTCATCTTAATTTGCAGAAGTATACATCCTTTTTAAAAACTGGTGTATACCCCAGTTGTAAGACATTTTTTTATAGCAAAGGATGCATAATGTAGTCTTGACTCCCTGCCCACATCAAAGGTTAAAGCTGCTGCTTATCCCCCCTTGTGTGTTCAGTGCCACAGTACACACAACTAGATATATTGTTGATTATTCCCTTCTTCTCGCTTCATGATATTTTTTGTTTGTACGGTATCCTTTAGACTGAATTTTGCTAATCACTTGTTCATGATATGGTTATCTTTCTCCTGTCCTCTGTATTTCCTTCAAATTTAGCAAATAAATCCAGAGCATAATTTGTAATTTGATTCAATTCTGGGCAAGACTATAGTTCTACAAGATAGGTTGTGTCGGGGAGATTCCTGTGTCCTGGGGCCACGGTGTGTGGGATGTGATGATAGTGCTGTCCTGCAAGTTTATAGGCCTGAAGAGCAGGCCGTGGGCTCAGTGGGCAGCTCATGGTCAGGGAATAGGGTGTCACAGCCCCAGAGGTCATCACACGCTCCGGTTCGCTCTTTGGGCAACTAGAAAGGGGAATGGTCATCCCCTCGGATACTCCGGTGGTTGGCCATGACTTCTGAGGACACTTTGGGAAGTTCTTGAATCAACAAACTTTTAAATTTCTTCATGGTGTCCATCTGGCCTCTCATCTGCTTGTTCTTGGCCCGCGCCCTCTCTAGGCATTCCTCGGTGTAGAGCCGGGGGTTATGACCTTGATCAATGGACTCAAACACTTCAAGAGGCACCATAATGTCATGAAGCTGCTGTCTGCACTTACCGATATCCTGTAAGCCAATGTCGATCAAATTCAGTGTCTGATGGATCCCGGCCTGGCTGCTGGGCAGGAAGTCACTGACGAGGATGCTGCGCTGCCGGATGGATGTTCTCCATGAACTTCTCCAGGTGCTCCTCCAGGTGGTCAAACTTCTCCGCCGTGGCTGCACTCCTCGGGGCAGCTCCCACCGCCCAGAGCCCGCACCGCAGCCCCACGGCCTGCAGAGTGCCTCCTGCTTCCTGTACTGCAGCTTTTTAATCCATTCATCAGTTGATGGAAATTTGGGTTGTTTGCAACTCCTTGTAATTGTGAACTGTGTTTGGGATCTTAAAGGCTTGAAGGTAAACAAGCGGCCATATAGCTAAGAAGCAACAAAGCTCACATGGAAGAAGCACACTAGTCTGTGTGACCACGAGGTGTAGAAGGGATCACAGCATATTGCCACATCTATCTCCTGCAGAATGGCTGTTGGATTCAAGCCACTGACCTTCTGGTTAGCAGCCAAGCTCTTAGCCAGTGCACCACCAGGCTCCTTTCTACCACCTATGTTGTTAGATTCTGACCCATAGCAACCTTGTGCACAACCTGTATTGTAGAACTCTAGTCCTGCCTAGATTGAATCAGATTTCAAATGATGCTCTGCATTTATCTGCTATCAGACATCAAGGTATCAGGCATCAAAGAACTAATAATTATATCATTATAAATGAGGGGAGTACAGATTGGGGACCCAAAGCCCATCTGTAGGTACTGCACATCCTTTTACAGACAGGTCCTGGGGAAGAGACAAGCCAGTCAGGGTACAGTGTAGAAACAACGAAACGTACGTTTTCTCTAGTTCTTAAATGCTTCCTCCCCTCCACCTTCATGATCCCAATTCTACCTTACAAATTCAGCTAGACCAGAGGATGTCCACTGGTACAGATAAACTGGTACAGAACTGGAGACATGGGGAATCCAGGACAGATGATCCCTTTAGGACTGGTGGTGAGAGTGGCGATACTGGGAGGGTGGAGGGAAGGTGGAGTAGAAAAAGGATGTCAATTATAAGGATCTAAATACAGCCTTCTCCCTGGGTACGGACAACTGGGAGGTGAGGGAAGGGAGACATCGGACAGTGTAAGATATGGTAAAATAATGATAATTTATAAATTATAAAGGGTTCATGAGTGAAGGGGCAATGGGGAGGAAGGGGGAATAATGAGGAACTAATATCAAGGGCTTAAGTAGAAAGAGAATCTTTTGAGAATGATGGGGGCAACAAATGTACAAATGTGCTTAGTATACAATGTATGTATGTATATATTGTGATAGGAGTAATATGTGCCCCCAGGAAAATGATTAAAAACATAAAAAGGTTAGCCTTGGAAACCCTGTGGAACAGTTCAATGCTGTCCTACAGGGTTACGAAGACTCAGAGTTAACTTGATAATAAGTTTGGTCTTTGTGACTAGTATAGTTGGTATTTCAGAAGGCACATCTGAAATGCCTAGTTGAGTCTCCATTTTGGAATATTGGTAACTGTATCTGTTGAGAAGGCTGAAAAAATTGTGATACTCTTATTTCATGATCACCCACTCAGCTATTAGCCAAACTTTCTCTAAAGAGGCACTTTACTTTATCTATATGTTTATTAACCAATAGTAGGTCATCTAAGAAAAATGGGATAAATGCTTGATTGTTTCCCCTTATTTATGAAATGTACTCCCTGTGATCCTTGGAAGATGACAAAATTTTTAAAGTATTCTTAGGAGCCAATGCATTTGAAGATATTTGATATTTTTAACTGTTGCAAATATTTATTTCTTGAAGTTAAATGGGTCCCATCTGTAGTCAGTGGTAGGCATCATTTGAGTACACCCATGTCAGGAAGTCTGCACAGAAGTGTACATTCCTGTGTTAGAAAGTGTCTGAAGGTGGGTCACTGTGCTTGGTTGCTCTGAGCCATCCCCCTTTCTCGTGGGGTTCATTGCCACAGAGTTGATTACAATTTATGAGGTCTCACGTGTTACAGAGTAGAAACAACACAGAGGGTTTTCTTAGCTGTCATCTTAGTGGAAGCAGTTCACTGGGCATACCTTCCATTCTGGAACTGGATAGGTATGAACCTCCAGCTTTCGTTAAGTTAGGGACCTCAGACTTTTTTTCAGTCACCATTTTATGTCTCCTTTTTGTGCCTCTGGATATTTTATGATGTCCACATGTAAACTGTTTAAATGCTGTCTGCATACAGTGGATGTGCATGCATTATTTCCTGGGGTTATATGACTTTTTCCAGGCAAAAGGTGGAGGTTATGAAAGTGAAGATGCCTATCAAAATGCAGAATTGGTTTTCCTGGATATCCACAACATCCATGTTATGAGAGAGTCGTTACGAAAGCTTAAAGAGATTGTCTACCCCAACATTGAAGAAACTCACTGGTTATCTAACTTGGAATCTACTCACTGGCTAGAACACATCAAGGTGGGTACATGCTACTGTTTCTTTGTAGAAAATCACATGGGAACTCTCTCTGCTTTGTGTTTACATGTTGTCTACAGTTACAATCAACATGCAGGCTGATGTTGTATGAAATAATGAGAAAATGATGACAACCCTGAAAATGAGGACTAATTCTCAGTTTTGATATTTACATCTGACTCTGTTGTACTTTATTTCCTGCCGTTTCCCATCGTACTTGCTTTCTTCCTGTTCCTCAGATTCCATTTCTTATTTCATCTCTTCCATTTTAAAGTCTTTCCAGACCACAGCCGTGCCCATTTTCTGTGAACTCTTCATGGTGGGCCACGCCCCACCCCCCTCATTCAGGCACTGTCTGCACTGTACTTCGCGTAATTACTTTTATGTTCTAACCAAAAGTATATTACTACCTATGCAAACCAAGCTCGGCTGCATCACATTTCTTTGATGTCCTCTTCAGGAGCTCAGGTAGTGCTGTCTATAAGCAGTAGTCATGGAATAAAACCCACTGCATGATCACCTCTTGGCCGTTTGGCCACGTCAGGGGAATGAGTTGGAGTCGTTGAGTAAATTATGCCATTTGAGGCTGAGCCCCGGTGGCGTAGTGGTTGTGCGTGGGACTGCGGCTCACTGGTATGGAGGTTCAATTCCAGCAGCAGCTCCACAGGAGCAAAGACTGGGCCTCCTGCTCCCACCGGGGGCTATGATGCCCAAAATGCAAAAAAAAAAAAAAAAATGCCATTTGAATGTGAAAGTGATCTGGAAGTCATAATGAAAATACTAATTTGTGTAGCCTGCTAGTATGTTTGAAGCACCAAACTGTTATTACAGTTAATATAAAAAGCAAGCATTGCCAATCAACCAATTCCAACTCATAATGACGCCATATAGGATTTCTGAGACTAAGTCTTCACAAGAGCAGACAGCCTCATCTGGTGAATCTACTGGTGGATTTGAACTACTGACCTTGAGCTTAGCAGCCTAGTGCTTTATCTACTCGGTCACCAGGATTCCGTCCATTAATAAAGTGATATATGTATGATCTGTATTTCATTGACATAACTAATTTATATTAATTAACCATGTTTGTATTAATGGTATATAAACGTTAATCTGAAACAACGGGTGCAGTTTTTCATGTTAAGAAAGAGCAAGCTCTCCTACTCCCACCACCAGGGCAGTGATGCAAAAAAAAAAGAAAAAAGAAAGAAAAAAAAAGAAAGAGCAAGCTCAATCTCACATTAAAATCTCTAAAATCAAAATTGAAGAGAGGGCAAAACAGAACTAAAGAAAGTTACAAGAAATAGACATTGTTATTTATCTTATACCTTCAAACATAGAAAAGTTTAGTAATTTTTCAGTTTTAGAGCATGTTCGTGTGACCCCTCTATTAAAATATTTGGTGAGCAAATATAAAATTAATTAATATTGTGTTTGAAAATGACATAAGTTGCTGTTGACCCACTTGCCTCAGCTCAGACCCCTTTCCCAGCTTCTCTGTACAAAACAGTTCCACCTTCTGTGTTGAGTGAGGACCATTGTGACTTACTGTTGCTTGGCATGCTGTATATTCCATGGTTTATGTGCGTATGGTTGGTCCCCAGAGTTAAATGCATATTAATTAAGCAGGTAATATGCCTATCTCCTTCTGTACTGAAAGTAATGCCTGTCACCTGGTAAGTTCCTGCAACAGTGGTTATTTAATGAATGAATTGCTCACAGGGATGGCTTTGCAGAAACTCCATCCCTGGTCAGCCTTAACTTCTCAGCTCTTCTAAAGCTTCTGTTTGCTGATTCTTAGGTCTGAGTGTTCATTTGAATGGTTGGTGGAACTTAGGTTAAATAGTGGACATATTGCTGGAGAATGGGGCCCATTTGTTGTTGTTGTTCACGGCTGACTAATGCATAGTCAAGATGGAGATTGCTTCCGAGTTACCCATTCCTGGAGTCAAGATCCATGTAGTGGCCTTGGTAGCCTCTAAGCCTGTTAAGTCTATTTTCCTTCGTCCTGATTCTTGTTTGTGGAACCATACTATACATTAAGGCTGATCCAGCCATTGCTGAGAAGAATGAGGTTGTTCTGTCCATTTAAAAACTTATTACACCTTTCGGTGGTCAGGGGGGCATCTGTTTGGTTTTACATTAAGATCAACTTCACAGAAAACTATTTTGCAAAGTGTCTCTACATATTTAGAAAATAAGCTAAGATTATTTTAATTCTTCAGTAAATTGACCAGATAATATACAAATCTCATGAGAATACTTACTTATACCATATCACAGTGCAAAACAGTGCAGAAGGGTATATCTGATCTTTTTTGGCTTCCCTAAGGTGACAGAGGTCAGGCTTGCCTTCACCCTCTATCTTTTCTTTGACCCTCTTTGAACACCAGCTGTTCTCCCAGGGCATGTCACTTCACTACTGAGCTGAATAACCTGTTGCAATGGCCAGACAGAACTGGCAGACAAAACAAGACTGTAGAGTTGGTTAGGAAGTGCACAGGTTACCACAAGTCAGGGTCTGTCAACAGTAAAGATCCAGTCCTTGGTCCACAGCAGCACCTCTTCTCAGCCAGTAGCCAAGTGTTTCTCAAGTCCTCAGCCTCTCAGCAGCTTGGTTCCTTAGCCTCTGCCTTTGTGGGCCAGCCAGCCAGCCTGATGTTCTGACTTAGAGTCTCAGAGTCTCAGCCTTGTTCTTCTGTTCTATCTCAGGGTCTCCTTGCCTCTGTCTCTGGTCGTAGCATGGCTCCTTTGCTTTGTCATAAGCTGTCTGTGTTACAGCCTCCATTGCCTCCGTTGTCAGCGTATGCCACTTCAAACAGATCTCAAACATGCTCTCTTGGTAGCTCTCCTTTTTCTATGTTCTCCTTGTCTTTGAAGTGGCTCTTACACAGAGAGATGGCTTTGCAGGTTTGGTTTTGTCTTTTTCTTTCAGAAGACTGTACTCTCAAGGAAACAAAGGGCAATGACTTGAATCATACCCTCTACTAATGTGGGGAAGCCCAACACATCCCACCTTAATCTTGTCCATTAGCATAACTGAGGACTCCATCCAAAATAGGAGTATAATGATAGGCAAAGAAGCTAGAATTTAGAATGCATCACACAGGGGGATCACGGGCCATACTCATTGACGAGATTGCCACACAGAAAGGAACTTATTTTAAAGATTTAAATAGTGTTTGTTGTACTCTGGCACATATAAAAATCTTGACTATAGGGGTGAGCCCCGGTGGCTTGGTGGTTGAGTGCAGGACTGCGGCCCACTGACCCACTGACGTGGCTGTTCAAATCCAGCAGAAGTTCTCCAGGAGTAAGGTTGGGCCTCCCACTCCTACCAGAGGGCAGTGAGCCCCCCCCCCAAATCTTGACTATCGTCAAAATTATAAATAAATGCTATACAGTATATTAGAAGAGATCTAATTTATTGTTAGGTTTTTTTTTTGGGGGGGGGCATCACTGCTCTCCGGTGGTGGGAGTAGGAGGCCCAGCCCCACTGCTGGAATTGAACCTCTGTTCCAGTGGGCCGCAGTCCCGCGCACAACCACTACACCACTGGGGCTCAGCCCTATTGTGTTATGTTTTTATTGTGTTTTTTCCCCCATCATTTCATTGGGGACTCTTCCATGACTTGCAACATTCTATACATTAATTTTGTCAAGCACATTTGTACATATATTGCCATCATCATTCCTAAGACATTTTCTACTTGAGCTCTTGAGATAAGCTCCTCTTTTCTCCCATCTCTCCCCCACCCTCCCCCCTCCTGTATTCTTGATAAATTATATATTATTATTATTATTATTATTGCAAAACATTGTTCTTTTCTCCATCTACATTTCTAGTATTCATCCCTTTCATGAGGTGGGGGTGAAGGAGGGGGAATTATATGTCCAATCTTGTGATGGGTTCCTCTTTTGTCACCTTTCCCCTCCCTAGCCATCCCACTATCCTCATGATATTGCTACTCTCATTACTGTCACTGAGGAACTTATCTTTCCTTAATTCCCTGTGTCAACATCTCGTATCTGTGCCAATATGTGTTCTCTGGTCTAGCCAAATTTGTAAGTTAGAACTGGGTCATGGTAGTGGGGGAGGAAATGTTGAAGAACTAGAGGAATGACTGGTGATTCGCCAGTGCTATACACCTTGATTGGATCATCCCTTCCTTATACTACTACTATGGGGGATATCCAATTATCTACAGATGGACTTTGAGTTTCCACTCCAACCCCCCTCTTTTGCATCAATATAGTTGTTTGTTTTGGGACTTTTGATACCTATTGCTTGATCCCATCAGCACTTCATGATGACACAGGCTGGTGTGCTTCTTCTATGTAGGCTTATTTGCTTCCCTGCTAGGTGACTGCTTGTTTGACTTAAAGTCTTTAAGACCTCAGATGCTATATCTTTTGATAGCCAGGCACCATCCACTCTCT
>PVJH01016495.1:0-50450 GCA_004026705.1 Nesogale talazaci
TTCCATGGTAAGTGAGGTACATACTTTATAACCCAGTGATTATTTCTCATGCCGGAGCTCAGGGGCTCAGAGATCAAAGAGTAAAGCTCCTTCCCTTGATTCCAGCCCTACCTCGGTTTAACCCAGCTAAGTTGCTTTTAAATCCCACACTGTTTCCATTGTGCCCAGCCTTCAAATCCTCCCCAGGGCCGAGGTAGAGGGCGAGCTGACCTCCGCTGTACCTGAAGTTCTTCTCCGAAGCGGGCAGGCTGAGGGCGTCCTCCACCCTGGCTGCGTGCACACTCATCCCGAGCTCGCCCAGAGAGCGAAGGGAGCAACTATAGTTAGATTTTTCATTTAAAATTTGGCACTGCCTGAAGTCATTCGCATTCCTTCCGAGCGCTGCTGCCATTCTATTAAAAAGGAGTAAGTTTGCGGCTGTCTTACAGCCTGCCTCCGACTCTGGGCTGAAGCCTCCGACTGCCAAATCTTCAGTTTCCATGCACGGGCCAGGGCCTGTAAATAGTCCCGGCTAGTGAGAATTTTCTGCTCTCTAGAAAAAAGGGGGAGATTTTTTAAAAATAAGGCCTCATTTGAAAGGATTGGGCAGGGACCGTTAGAAATGGAAAATGGTTGTCTCTGTCTCTCTCCATTTCCTTCTGACAGCCCCATTTGCATCCTTCTCAAAGGCAAAGGCTACCCAGGGTGCTGGGGGTCAGGGAGGACGGCACTTAAATCTTGCTTCAGTCTTGTCAAGTCTTCTTTGGAGGCCTTTCTTCCCCACGTTTACAATGTTTATGACTATTAGCCCAGAAGTGTGTCTGTGAAACGAATTTCTTAAAACTTCAGGAAGCCAACAGTGAGAGAATGAAAGGTTCTTTCTTATTGGGTCCCCACAAGGGGTTATGATCTTCTTGTGCAAAATCTGCTTTGATTGGACCCAATTCACATCACCGCAAGCCAGAAAGCCAAAAGATAAGCTAAAGAGGGGTTTCTCTCCACCCCCAGCCCCAACCCCACAATCTCTTAGACCTAAAGCTTCCCATAAGAATGGATGTGATATGAGGTGCTGGGGAGAAAATGAGCAGCTGCTATGAAGTGGCCTTACTTTAATAAATTGCAATTTTGTGAAGGGAAGATGAAAAATTTTGTAGTTTGTGGGACATTTAGCCTTTACTTAAAACATATTCAGAGACGCGAGTCGGACAAGTTAGTTGTCCCATTTCCTCACCGTTTCAAAGCTACAGCAACGTCTTAGCTCAGCTCTGTGGCTAAGTTTATCCCAAACCTGAATCAGAACATGAAGATGCTACTGTTAGCCGGACAGAGGCAGACAGAGCAGGGAGAAGTGATGGTGGCAGGGATCCGGCCGACATGCTAACTCAGTGAAGAGGGGGTACAACTGTTTTTCCACATAGCTCTCCAGCACAAAAGAAGGACAGAGGCCGGATAAGACGATAAGACACATTTCCTCCTCATTGAAAAAGGGTAGGTGGAGAAAGTCACACTAGCCCCCCCCCCCCAATGATTGAATAGACTCCTGGGTTTGGGATCTGGAGACAAGCACATTACTGGAAACCTGGGGTGCCAGGGGTATAGGAATGCAGACACTGGAAAAGGGAGGTCCACTCCAGAGGACCAGCCAATAGCAGAAGACCCTCTAGAAAGCTAACCAATGGTGGGAGGTCCGCTGTTACACTGAATAAAAGACCCCGTTCTATCTTCTACCAGGGCCTTCAGGGTCTTTTAGATTAGCGAAGGACCCTTTGGACTTCTTTTTTTAAGAAACCCCTTCAATACACTTACCCTTTCTGTTCAATCCTTTCCTCTGTGTCTGATCTTCCTCACTTGAAATTTTCTGGCGAGGGGCATAAGAACTACGAATTTGAAAGCTCAAAAACTGGGCACTTCCCCATAGCATCTCCACTCCCTAAAACAGGCTCTCACCTTCAAAAAGGGAGTGCTGTTAAAATATTCTTTTTAATATTCTGGGAGACACTAACATACCTGAGGGCCCTTCCCCTTTCTAGTTGTGGTTTAATTTCTCACTACCTTTCCATAATGGACTATCTCAAGGCCTCCTTTAGATCAATCCATGGTAGCAAATATTTTTGAATTGCATAACTGAACTCCAAAGGTCTAAAAAAGAGAAATCAGAGATAGAAATCAGGAGGAAACAGAAAGCAAAACAATGTGATGAAAGTGTCAAACCTGGCAATGGTGGTGTCAAGAAGGAAAACAGTTTTGTGACACAAAAACTGTGTCAAAAACAATGTGAGGAAACTGTCAAGCCTGGCAGTGTTCAGCAAGTTCTGGGTTTGTATTCACCCCCTCTTCCTATCATGACGAGGTCATCCCTAGCCCCAACTCTCACTCTAACCAGTCAGTGAAAAGGTGGCCCAGAAATAATATACCAGTTAACAAGGGGAGTGAACAAGGCTGTTTTTCTGTTTTGTTTTACCTGATAGAAGGCAAATAAAATGATATTTTCATTCCAATTTCCATAAAATTTTAAAAAAACCATCTCATATAGACTGTATATCGAATTAGCTTCCTTATAATCAGACCAAGAAAACATATGATAGTATGATAGTATCTAGTTACATATAATTAAACTTTATATTTATCTCTCATCATTCTGACAAAAAATACCTTTTCTATCACCAATTATCATGAATGTACATCCTAAAGTTTTTCATAGATCAGTGTTCTAAATGAGCAGATTTGACATTGCTCACTGAGCTCGCTACATAAATCAGAATTGACTTGATGGCAGTGAGTTGGGATTTTGGTTTGGAATGAGCTAGTTAAATTTGAAGCTAATTTAAATATGAAAGATAGTAGATTTCTCTACCAAAATAAGTAACGAAAACCTGGCTGGATACTTAATTTACAATATTATAATAAATTTCAATTGAAAAATCTAAAACTATAATAAAATAGAGGCTAAGTAATTTGCTCAAAGTACCACAGTTAATAAATGATATAGCTGGAAATAAAATCCATTAAGTTCTAACCATTATATTATAGAAAATAAAACTGTATAGCATGTTAGTAATTCTTTAAAAGCAATTATATGCACCATCATATATATTAATATATGTATGCGTGCACATGTATATCTGTGTATAAATGCACACACATTGTTACAGGCTAAAAGGTACTAGAGCAAAATACTATGGTAATGAATAATGACCATTTTCTATAGTGGTTGAAATTACATATTTTACACTATATAACCAGTATTTTCTTCAAAGGACACTGAATTTTTTTACATTTACAAAATGTAAATATTAATTTTACAAAACTTAATTTCATATTTTAAGGGAATTTGAAAACATATCTTTCTTGATACATACACTCCTAGAGACCTTCTAGGACAGAGCAGAACTGCTCCATTTTCTGAACCTATAAATATTTAAAGAGGAAACTGCTACAGTTTCCTCCCACAGCTAATGTGTACAAACTGCCCACCTTTTAGTTAGGAGCTGAGCACTTTAATCATTGCACCACCTAGGATCCTCAAACGATAACAATAGGTCTTCAAACTGTAAGCATAAGAAGAGTGTCACGTTGTACTGAGAACAGGCACATTGAAGGCTCAGAATAGTGATCCAAGAATTGCACTCAGCTTAGTAGAATTTTGCTAGTCCTGTAGAAAATGACTGCAAGTAGAGACACAGCCCTCTTCTACACAGTAATGATACAGGAGACTAATCCACAGGGAGGCTTAACTGCCTTGAATTGCCCCTAAGTCAGCTGTACTCTGAGACCCATTGTCTGGCTCACCACATGCTGGGTCTCCATGGAGGGTAAGGAGGCCACAGTCACTGTTAACTAGTTTTTGAATAATTAACAGAGCTGACAGTTTAGATCCCAGCAAACAGTCTTCAGAACTTGCATGTTAAATGTTAATTACAGCATTTCAAGGCCCACTAGTTAATTGAATTGGTAGTCAGAGAATTTCGCATTTACTTTATATTGACCACATGCTGAGTTGGAGGAATGGGACTCTGCTCTCTAGGGAAGGTTGTACTAAACCTGTTTTGTTGTTTTTTTCTTAATAGTAATGAACTGGGAACATAATAAAGACACAACAGTTTCTTGGGAAAACTTGAGAGCCTATACAGTTAACCATGACTTCTGCATGGTAGTTGTTATGCTGCAACGGAAACAATCAGAAATTTATGATTGTCCCCATTGAGGGCTTTACAGCCTTGGAAATGCTCCATTGACTCCATAGCAGTGGGTTTTGGGTGTTGTAGGGTGTTTTGAAAAAGGGCGGGATCAAAAAATACTTCTAAGTCCTCTCCTTTAAGGAAACAGATCAATGGTAGTGGCATTTAAAGAAATAGGAAAGATTCTGGAACGGTTTTCAAGAAGAAGGAAAAAAATAAGTCTTCAATTTGCAACATTCAAATCAAGGATTTTTGGGGAGACAGTGTCAAGGAAGAGTTGGCAGTTGCATAAAAGAGCGTGGAGAACAGGGAGATTAAGGTCAGTAGTACGATGTTTTAAAACCGGAATGAAAGGGACTCTCTAGATGTAAATGTAGAAAGATAATATAAAGTTATTTCCGAAGGATGCATGAGACATTTCAACATTTAGAAGGTGAGGTATTCAAGCAAAAGCCAACAAATTAAAAATTAATTGAACAATCAGAAAGATGGGAGTTAAGAATACTCTGATTCAAACACTCAGGGTCCTTCCTTGAGAACTGGTGATTGAAATAGTTTCTTAGTTGTTTTCCCACCCTCTGAACAATTCTTTACATTGCAGCTTGAATGATCTTTCAAAGGGACAATCTATTCTGGTCATTCTCTTACTTAAAATAGTATCTCAATCACTCCTAAAGTCTTCAGTGGTTTAATCCTCTGACCTATGTGACGATATAACTGAGAATGACTAATTCTCAGTATTTTAACAGAAAGATCGCATTTTGTGGAACACAGCCAAACACTTTGTTCTAGGTCAGTGAATCTTTTACCAGGCACAAATATATGTTGGGTATCACAAATATAGGTTAGGTATGTTGGTATGTTGGTATGCTGACCTTGGCATAGGATTTGGGATTGACTCCTGTCAGTTGCCAAGGTCACTGTGATACACAGTTGTAGGATGTACTCTCATAGCACACAGTATGAATGGCTCACCTATAACTGTAAAATTGATGTTACTGTTTTGAACTATCTTTCAATCAATTCTGTGCCGTTTTGCTGTTCATCAATAAAATACAACATATCCAATGACAGGTTCTCCATTATTCACCACCTTTTCCTTAGCATATCACACAATTGATGTTATAGGTCAACTGACTAGGTCATGATTTCCCAGTAGTGTGTGGTGGTCTTCCATCTTGGGATCTGATCTAATGACCTTTTATTGTATGGTGCTATGCAATTGCCCTCCCTTTTATGTGTTATTAAGCATAACTTTGATATGTGTACTGGGTTTCTTGAGTCTAGGCCCTACAAGAGGGTATGATTCATGTCACAGCCTTTCTCATGTCATACCTTTACTCTGATGTAAGGGGAATTTCCTTTGGAGGAGTGCAACCTGAATCTAATATATATGTATATATATGTATATGTGATATAGATATAGATATGCAAGTGCACAAGTAAGATTCTCCTTTGCTTTACATTCTGCATATAGCTCATCGTCCTCAGACCTGCAGTTGTAGGAACTTGAGCTAACAGCGTCTTAGTTGACCTGCCAATTCTGGGATTCACTAACATCCACAACACCACAAGCCAACAAGCTGTTGTCTGACCTGTGGATTGTGGGTCCATAAGCCTCTGCAACTATGTGAATCAAGAGAACTAGTCAGTCTCATGTTGACTCATGGTTTTGGGACTTGCCAGTCTCCACAACCATGTGAGATATATTCTTTCTTCCTCTTCCTCTCTCTCCTTTTTCCTTCTCCACCTTTCTCTCTCTCTCTCTCTCTCTCTCTCTCTCTCTATATATATATATATATATATATATATATACACACACACATATACACACATACATTTCATTGGTTTCACTCTCTAAAGAATATAGTCACACAGTGCCTACATAGAATATGAATTAAAAATTGCTATTGAATGAATGTGTACTATCATTACTAATGCCTTTCTGTTACTTTAGTGTTTCATTCCTCAAATATTTATTGAGCAATGTGCTAGGTCCTAGAGATAAAATATTCACCAAAAACACAAGTTCCCTAACTATATGCCATAGGGCATGGATATCTAAATCTAGTCAGTTTAGTTCAACTCATTTCAATGAAATTCAATTCCCAACTCAACTCAACTTAGCGCAACCTAATTAAATACAAAGTAATGCAATTCTGCTCAGCACAGTGAAATTACTTGCTCTTAAAAAAATTTTAATCAAGTACTCACACACAACATCAAAAACTGAGTAAATAATGGGAAAATATTAAATGTCTCCTAAGAATTTTTCAAAACCAGTTTGGACAATATCTATAAGTGGACAGTATAGAAATTAGATACACAAAATTGGGTGGAGAAAGGCCTGAAGTTGGTGGTTTACAAACTTTCATAGGTGCGGGAATATATTCATACGATCAAAGTGTAGGTGTTCACTTAACTACAGTTGTTAGGCATAGAATATTGTTTTGTTCACTTATAGAATAGTGTTTCAATGTAGCTTTGGTACATATTGAATTGTATACATTTTAGTTTTATTCTGTTAAGCACAGATATGATTTTATTATTGTTTTGTTTAAAAATTATACGTGGCTAAAGAGTTGTGTGAAAGTGTCAAGATGACAAGGAGTGGTCTGTGGCAGTTATGTAATCTACTGTCAACTTAAGGGACGGGGTGGAGTCTAGTCTGTCACTCAGACCTCTGTGTGGATGTGGTCTTCTCCAGAGCACTCTGGAACCTCCTGTCTTCCTCCCCGGAGGTGGGACACACACTTTCCCTGAGAGACATTCCTGTTGACAAGCCATATGGAGTTATTGCTGATGGAACTGGAGCTTTGGAGCTGGAAGAGCCAGGTGGAGACACATGGCAGGGCTAAGAAGCTTTCCACTGTCACTGGATCCACAAAACTGGATCTACCCCCTCGTCGGTGATCTTCCTGCATTCAGTATCATTGCATGTGTTGCATGATTCTGAAGAGGAATTTATAGACTGGTATTGGGCATATGGGCTAATATTGGACTTACAGACTTGATCTGGATGGGGCTGGGATATTTTCTTAATATACAATACTCTCTATAGAAAGCTCTTTCTTATACACATGAGTGCCTATGAATTTGTTTCTCTATCAACAGGGACTAACACAGTATCTGTCTTTAAAGATGTACTGGTTAGGAAACTTATAATATTATTTATACATTTATACAATTGTAATGATGTAAATCACTTCACATTCTCCTTTCAGCCAAGACCCATCTGGACCTGGCTTGAATTTCTGACAGTCCCATGTTAATGCAGTGCTGTAACTTTTTAAAAATTATACTCATCGGGGCTGAGCCCCGGTGGCATAGTGGTTGTGCGTGGGACTGCGGCCCACTGGGATGGAGGTTCAATTCCAGCTCACAGGAGCAAAGGCTGGGTCTCCTACTCCCACCACCAGAGGGCAGTGATGCCTTAAAAAATTATACTCATCATTATTTGACCTTAAATGTGTTACTAATAATAATGCTCTATATTTTCTATGATCCATAGAACCACCTTTCTTTAGAACAGAGATGAGTATGGATTTGTTTGAGTTGGTAAGCTGGATGTTTGTCTTCCCAATTTCTTGAAGTAGATGAGTGATTGCATATAGCTTTGCAAACATGTGTGTAAACCTCCCAATTGGTATTTCATTTTCTTTGAATCAACTATCAATGCCTGTAGAAGCAACAGACAATTAAGCAAATAACATATTATATTAAGAAAAAAATATGCTGAAAAAAATTTCCTTAAAATGTCCAAAAGCAAAGATGTCACTCTGATACTTAAAGGACACATGGCCCCAATCACGCAAAAGTTGGATGATCAGAAAGGAAACTCAGAGAAAAATGGATGCTTTCAATGATGGTTTTGGCAAACAGTATTCAATATACATGGACTGCCAGAAAAACGAACTAATTTGTCTTGGAAAAAGTACCTATAGGTAGAATGCTCCTTGTAATTAAAGATGGGGAGATTTTAACTCTCTTAATTCAACTTATTATCAGGAGGGATCAATCCCCGATGAAGAACATTAAATTAATAAAGTACAAGGACAATGAAAATGAGAAACTCAGTGAGATAGTTTGCCACAGTGGCAGCGACAATGAGCTCAGGCATGTCTGCTATTGTGTGCATGATCTAGTGTTTGGCAATAGTTCATTCTGTTACATATGTGGTCACAGTGCATCAGACCTGACTCTGCAGTACCTAACTACCACAGCTTTCCACCTATACAAGAGAATCCTATTTTTAAGAAATTGTAAAGAATTCACAATAGTCAAAGAGAAGCCTTCTATAGATTGTCTTCTTGACGTCTAGACGCAGATTGACAAGTATGTGCCTCCTAGCTCTTATTGGTATTTCTCAAACTTTCAAATTGTGTTTGTTTGTTTCTTTCTTTTCCTCTGTTTCTGATGTAACGAAGAGGGTAGGTTAAATATAGCCATTTGTGTGGTATACTTTGATATGCTAATGGTCCTGTGACCCAAAATCCTGATCAGTTTTATCAGACTCTGCCATAGCTGTGATGTTCTCTAATCTTCCAAACAAAGACCATGGGATCGTCAGGGAGCAGTTCACATTGTACCCCTAGTCCGACTTGCCTCTCACCCAACAAGATGATTCCAAGTTCCTGAAATCTGGGACACAGGTTACATACTCTACTTCCATCCATCCATCCATTCCCAATCCCATACCCCCCACCACGCCGAACGTTTGTCCTAGTCAATTATACTGCACAAAATGTTACAACTTATTTACCTTCCTTTTTAAAATCTGAAATTTGAGCTTTGTCAGTCCAATTATGCAAATGTATTTAATTCCATTTTTACCACAATGCCAAAGGAGGATTTTATTTCTGGCTTGCTTTCCTTCTGCCCTCCAGCATCCAAAGCAAATTTGAAATTCATTGGAAAGCCTTATTTTTCAATTTTCCCTTTCTCTGAAATAAAAGCAACTCCCATTTATTCTTCGATTTTTATGTCAGTTGTATCCTTCGTTTAAACATTTTTCCTGTGTCCCCCCCCAGATTTGATTAGAGTTCATTACATCTATCTGTCCCCAGGTTCTATAGATGTATCTCTTATGTTCTATGGTCAGCTCTGTCTCTGTTTATCTCCCACAGAGATGGAAAGGTTGGAAGGCCCAAGCCTTCCTCTCTGTGTTCTTGGCACCTGGTAAATAATAGGAACCCCAGGAAGGTCTGCTGAATGAATATGCAGCAAAATCTGCATCAAATTATTGAAAACAGTTTTGGAAATAGTCTCTTGGAAAAACAGTTCATTATGCTGTGGTGCTGGAGAAGAATACTGAAAGAATATATGAACTGCTAAAAGGACAAACAAATGAACAAAACTCCTAGCATTCCTTAAAGGCAAGGATGGGAAGAATTTGTCTTACATGTTTTAAGCATGTTATCCCTGGAGAAGGACATTGTGTTTGGCAAAGTAGAGGAGGCGTGACAACGTGGAAGACCCTTGACAACATAGGTTGACAGGGTGGCTGCAAGCGTGGACGGAAGCATAGGGACAGTTGTGAGGGTGGTGCAGGACCAGGCAGTGTTTCATTCCGTTGTTCTGTTTGTTCTGGCACAATGGTTCAGAACTGACCCAATGACATCAAACAGTAACAGAATCAACAACGACAACAATGTTGTTTTGGACCTAGTAGTTTGACAATACTACAAAGTCACATTCTGTAACCTGAATTTGAGGCATATTTAGCTTTTTTTTTTCTTCTGGAGAAAACTGATGTCACTTCTGTGTTGAAATTGTACTACGCATCCTGGATAATGAGACAGGCCCATCAAATTGTGATTTTGCTTATTGCACAGGGAGATTATTACCTCAGCCCAGAACTCCCTAAATAAAGGTGAGAATTTTAAAGATGACTCCTTCCTTAGATAGTGCCATAGGAAAAGCTGAAGTTGTCTAAAAGTGAAGCTACTTTTGTTAGTCACACTTTCAAAAAGAGTTTTTGTATCAATATTTAGCAATTGTAAAAAAGTACCATATTGATACAAGATGTCAGTGATATGTAAAAAAGTGTGCAGGGGGCATAAGAAAATACTGGACTTACTGCACAATTCTCCTCTAAACCTAAGCTGCCCTAAAAACAAGAATATTAAAAAGAAGCAACACTGAAGCATTTCTTATATGTAAAAATCAAAAGAAAATAGAGACAACAAGAAGTTACTCTAGCAACAAAAACATATAAATACCTGAGGAGTAAAATTAGGAAGACAGGTAGTCTGTGAATTATGGACTTCCATTATCTATTTATATCTCTATACCTATGTTTAATTGAATTTGTATGTCAATCAGTAACAGTTCGATGTAGATCATATGTAACAATGATTTGTCAGATGTTTCTCTGAGTATACAGTACATACACTATGCGTAAAATTAAAGAAACACTTCCATATACACTAAACATCTTTAACACAATGATTCAATAATAATAATAATTTGACGCACAGCACATGTTGCATCCACATGTGACTATGACTTATTGTATGTACTTCAGATTTTTATTATAATTGACTTTAAGGGGCCTGGTCCATAACACCAGGTCATCTATAAGTCAAACATTTGTAAACCAGAAAACGCTTCTATATAATAAACATATATAAATTTCTATTGAAGTCTCTTCCTAACTCTCACACTAATACAAGCATAGGAAATATCAAAAATGGACATAGCTTGAATTCTCTCTCAAGCGTTTCCAGAACCTTGTGAAAATCAGAAATCACAGCTTCAAATGCAAATTTTGTAAATTTATAAATAAATGTAAATCAGAATTTTTGAGAAACCTTAAAGAATAATAATCTTATTGATGTAAATACTCAACTGTGCATTGAAATCAGAAAGATAAGGAAGAGAAGATTAAAGAATTCACTCCAGTTGGGCTGAGCCCCGGAGTTGTAGTATTTGTGTGCAGGATTGTGGCTCACAGGTTTGTTGACGTTCAAAACCAGCAGCAGCCCCCCAGGAGCAAGGCTTGCCCTCCTACTCCCACCAGGGAGCAGTGATACCCACAAAAAAATGGAATTCACTCTAGTTACCACGAATTCTGTAAACAAAGAAGATCGCTGGAGACTCACCAATTGGGGCATGGTCTTCTTCAAGTTAGAAAACGACATGATCTGACTAGTTCTATCAGAAGTGTTGGTTTTCCTCCTTGTTTGCCAAAAAGAAATGAAAGGCTTTCCACAATATTCTAAAGCACAAATATGAATTTCCTTTAGTCATTCGGGAATGTAAATTGAGCCATAATGTTAAAGAATCTAACAAAAATGTTTTTAATATATTATAGGCTGCATAAACTGTAATGCTGTAAAATTTGTGCATCAGAGGAAATCAACTTGCTGACTTATCCTAACAGTAAAACCTAGCTTTGTGCTCAGTATTCTACCTCTTTATAAAAGCACATAAGTTTTCATTAATGATGTCATATGATTTTCTTCTACAACTATGCAAAATAAAATCACCTCTGGTTTTCTGAGACAAAACAACAACAGCAAAACATAAACAGGGATCTCTTACTGGACCCCGTGAAAGTGGTACTCAATTTACTACATTGTTACCAATTTCTTTGTCCACTTTTTCTTTTCATACTCTAATATGTCTTTTTGGACTTGATAAAACTTACTGAAGTTCAGTTATACTTATCTAATGTAGTGATTGAGTGAAAATCTCTGAAAGGTCTAAATTCTCTTTAATAGCCTCCTATTCTTATTTCATCTTCTTTCTTGCAGTTATTTGTTTTTGTTACACTCAAAATAGCGCTATGTATCAAAGAACCTACCGGGCTTCATGATCATTGATGTAGAGTTGCTAAGATGACGTATACCGAGTTTGGATATTCAATCAGGAAGACCGAAGAAGCATCAATCAATGCATTTAACCTGTGGTGTTGGGGAAGAAGATGAAAAGTGCTGCGGATTCATCTGTCTCAGAAGTACAGTCAGAATGCTTCTTAGAAGATGGCAAGACTTCCTTTTACATGTTTTGGACACGCTGCCAGGAGAGACTATTCTTGGAGAAGAACATTGCGCTTGGTGACATGGAGAGGCAGAGAAAACGAGGAAGCCCCTCCAGGAGACAGATTGACACAGTGGCTGCAACAATGGGGTCAGGCAAAGGAACACTTGAGAGAAAGTCACAGGACTGGAGAGTGTCTCCTTCTGTTGTGCAGAGAGTCGACGTGGGTCAGAACAGACTCAATGTGACAACCACAGCAATGCCTTCCATTTTACTGAGAATTACCTTTTCATTATTTGTTTGCTTGTTTTGGAGAACCTACTACAGGAGCAGTGAATTATTTACTCTTGTAATTCTGGCCAAGTTCTCTGTCACTTCCATCAAATGACCTTTTCCTGCATGGAACTGATGAAGAAAGTGAGAGAAGAAACTCATAGGATTCAACTTAGAGTGGTTGTGAACAGGAATTGTCAGTGCCATCCTTCTGGCTATAAAAACGAGCCCTCTGAGAAGCAGAGGGTGAGGGATTTCATTACCAGCCAAAGTTAGGCTCAGAGTGTGTTGTCAGGACCCCAAGATCTCTGTGTAGTGATTCTTCTTGATCCAGAAGATAGCACTGATGTCTGATGTCTGGCAGAGCAGCAGGAACAGATGTAAGAGGCAGAGTTTGAAAAGGAAGTGGTAGATTTCCCAACCACAGAGTGCTTTGGGGTCAGGAAGCTGACTTGTGGGGTGGGATGCCTCTGACCACTTCATTGGGGGAGCTGGGGTAACTGACACTCTTTTTATAGTGGCCTTTAGTTTTCACATAATTTTTCTTCTTTCTCTGTACTGCTTTTGTCTTCATTTTTTTCCCCTTCAGACAGTTCAATAAGCCCAAATTCATAGGCTACCAAGAATGATGTTGTTCAAGATGACTTTCAAACAAAAAAACACAACTGAACTCACTACCAATGAGTTGATTCACACGCACAGAGATGCTGTTGGACAGAGAGGAGCTACCTTGTGGGTTCCTGAGGCTGCAACTCGGATAGCTCCCTCTTTCTCCAGTGGAGTGTTTGGTAGTTTCGAATTGCTGGCCTTGCAGTTAGCAGCCCAACACATGATTCACTATATTACCTGACAGAGCTCCTGTCCTTGAAAGGTGGATGTTTATGGAGAATTGGTTAGAGAATTGCCCAGGGATCAACAACTCCCTTGATTTTTTGGGAAAGGTTTAAACCATTGCTAAATTTGGTATCCATTATCAGTAATTATAGGAAACTCTACTCCCCTGAGATTATAATCTAATGAGGTGATTTATCTCACCAAACAAATGGAGAGTTAAAGTTGCTACTGGGCTGCTAACGTAATGACCCAGCAATATCTTTGGGAAGCTATCTCCTTGCTTTATTGTCATTCCAAGCTCTTTAGTCTGTTGGTTCTGTCCTCAAGTTGGCTTCCCTTTCTCTGAAAAATAATACAATAGTTGCACCACATGCAGACACAAACTCCCAGCTGGAAAGAAGAGAGACTTGTTGAGCCTTTTCAAGGGAAACTATCCCTTGGGATCTCACAACAGACATTTTCCTTAGTTCACAGCTCACTTTCAACCTTTAACCAACAAATGGTGGCATGCAATAGGATTACTCAAGTTGATCAGAGTTTAAATCTGATTTTGGATTAGGTAATCTTTACAGCTTTGGTTAGCCAGTGAAAGGGGAGAAATCAACATTGGATAAGTCATCAGCATTATCCTTGACATTCTACTTTTAACTTTTCTGGTGTATTAACTCTCTATTTGGTAGAGATTGCTTTGTGAAACAGATTAATAGACAGGTAGGTAGGTTCTATGATGCATTTAGTGCCTACAGAAAACATAGCACATTAGAGCAGCTATTTTACTGGGTATGCCAGAGTCTCAGAAAACTATATATGCAGACACATTCTTTTAGTGCCTGACAAATCCTCTCCTTCTTAAGTAGGGGTTTATCATTATTTTCTCTGTATATTGAGGACCTCTACATATATATTCCCTATGATGTTTCTTACATTTACATTTTAAAGACTATTATTGTAAAGGTAAACAAGTGGTAATCTAGTTCAGAAGCAACAAAACCCACATGGAAGAAGAACACCAGCCCATGTGATCACAAGGTGCTGAAGGGATCAGGTATCAGGCATCAAAGAACAAAAAATCCTATCTTTGTGTGCTCACCTTCTGATATGATCGCTAGAAACAAACGGGTGCATAAGCAAATGTGAAGAAAGCTGATGGGGCTCAGCTATCAAAAGATATAGCATCTGCATTCTTAAAGTTTTGAAGTTTGCAGAAACATATAGTACTTAAATAAAGGCAGATCGTTATCAGTAAAGATCCACATAAGACAAATATGTAATTATCTTCAAGGATATGTCCTAACCTTGAGATTTTGGCCTTCTTGGTATTTTTTAATGATTCTACCATATGTATCCAGAGCATAAAAATCTCATGCCATAGTTCCCGTGAACAAAAAAATTAAAAAGCTTTATTACTCTGGAACTAGAGTTTCTAATTTAAAAAATGTATCTATTTCTTCTGCCAAAGGGTCATCAAGTTTCAATAAGAGGATGTTAGTCTACCAAGCTGGGACCATCAAGGAAAAGTCAAGGATTTCATATATTAGAATTCTTCAGAGATTCTTGAGCCTTCAAATCTAGTAGTCTCATTAAGTTTCTGGAGTGGTTTACCTCGTTCTTGTTTCTCAAGGTTGAAATAAGGCACACAGCAAACGCACTTTTGTAAGCCAAGGGACTTTTATGAGGAAAAGGTAAGTTTCAGGTATTATAATCTCAAAAAGTACATGTTGTTTCCAGAAAGCAGGCAAGACAGCATGGGAGTCATGTGGAAGTTCACTACTGAAAGGGGAAAACCATGCAGAAAGAGCACTGAAGAAAAATGTGTGCATAAGCAGATGTGGTGAAGAAAGCAGATCAAAAGATGTAGCATCTGGGGTCTTAAAGTCTTGAAAGTAAACAAGCAGCCATCCAGCTCAGAAGTAACAAAGTCCAGATGGACGAAGTACACCAGCTTGTGGGACCACGAGGTGTCAAAGGGATCAGTTATCAGGCTTCAAGAACTAAAAACCATAACATTGGGTGCTCAACTTCTTGATATGGTCGTTGACGACAAATGTGTGCAAAAGCAAATGTGATGAAGAAAGCTAATGGTGCCCAGCTATCAAAAGATATAGTGTCTGGGGTCTTAAAGGCTTGACAGTAAACAAAAGGCCCTTTAGTTCAGAAGCAACAAAGCCCACATGGAAGATGCACACCAGCCAGTGTGACCACAAGGTGTCAAAGGGATCTGGTATCAGGCATGAACGAACTAAAAATTATATCATTATAAATAAGGGGAAGTATATCATTATAAATAAGGGGGCCCAAAGTAAACCAATAGGTGAAGCAACGTCCCCTTACAGAGGGATTTCAGGGAGGATATGAGCCAGTCAATATATAGTGTAGCAACAATAAAATATGCAACTTTCCTCTAGTTCTTAAGTGCTTCCTCCCATCCACTATCATGATCCCAATTCTAAGCGACAGATCCAGCTAGACCAGCTACACTGAAGTTGGAAACATGGAAAATTTAGGATAGATGATCCCTTCAAGATCAGTGGTGAGAGTGGTGATACCGGGAAGGAGAAGGGATGGTGGAATAGAAAGGAGGAACCAATTTCAGGGATTTACATATAACCTCCTCCCTGGGGCAAAGACAACAGGGAAGTGAGTGAAAGGACACATACGACCGTGTACAATATGGAAAAGTAATAACAATTTGCACATAATTAAGGGTTCATGGGGGACTGGGGAGGGAGAGGAAATATGGGGAGCTGGTACTGTGGTCTAAGTAGAGGGAGGATGTTTTGAGAGTGATGATGACAACAAGGGTGCAAATGTATTCTGCATACAATTGATGTATGTATTGATTATGATGGGAGTTGTATGAGGCCCCAATAAAATGATTTTAAAAAAAAAACAAAAAGAAGGGGGAAAGAGGAGCTCAAGTAGAAAATATTTGGAAATGAAGATGGCAACATGTGTACAAATATGCTTTATACAAATGATGTATTGAATGTTAAAAGAGCTGTTAGAGTCCCCAATAAAATTATTGAAAAAAAAAAAAAAGAATACAAAAACAAGAGCACAAAAACCACCATTGCAGAACCAGGAAATGCCAGGGACCAAGATGGTGCAGGCAGCAGGAGGGAAGGCTGTCTCCCTCCACTTGCAGCAAGCACTCAAGCAAGGGCAGGGAATGAAAGGGGCTGAGCCTTCCTGTGGCAGGCTTGTAACCCCCCTGACAGAGGAGGCATGGTTGAGGGTATTGGCTGACTTTATTGGCTGAGCTTAGGTACATCTCTTTGATGTCATGTGGTGGTGAGGTTTAGTTTCACCCGCACTTAGGTGGTCCTAGTCTGTACATGCTCTGTTTGGATTTTTCCAGAGTTGTCTGATGAGTGCCTGGTTTTCCTGCAGCCCCCTTGTTGTGGCCCTAGACAGGCATGTGGGGACATAATCCCTTCCCACCCCCCTTAGTCCCTTATCTGGAGACTTGTCAGTCTTAGGGCAAAATGAAAGATTTCATCTTATGAACATAGTTAATTTCCAAAGCAAACAAAGGGGCTGCTTAATGAGTGTTCCAATTTGGCTGCTGAGAACTGAACAAAACATCTGCTCACATCCCTAAACCAAAGTGCCATTCGGAGGGAGGAGGTTCATTCTGCTCCCTTCTCGATGAAAGTTTGTGTCTTCTTGAAAGCTTCTGAACGCTCTGAGGACAATTCTCTTAAGGGACAACTTAAGTTTCTCTTAGTTACAGAGGGATAAAAGAGGAAAATAAAAAACAATGTGTTGGACATAAGAGTTGCATAAAAAAAATGGCGCTGCCTTGTCTACGTAAAAGATAAGGGCCATGTGTAAATTAAGTTCATTAACATGAACTTAGACTTCATGAGTTTATTAAGTCATGGTTAGTGGTGACCTCTGTGCCCTCAACTGATTACTCCCCAGGTGCTTTTTTTCTCAGGTGACTCTTTAAAAACATTATGGCCATTTTAAGGATTTTTTTTTTGATACAGGCAACGTAGGCAGATTGAGGAGTTCTGTGTGGCGGGCAGAGGGGAGTTGCAGGAGCAATGGGGGTCTCTCTACATATGTAAAATCCACACTTCTCAGGTGATTCTTCTGTCCTCTTAGTTTTTCTTGAAGAGTTTGGTCCATCCCCTACCCGCACGAGTTACACACCCCACTGGCTACTTCTACCTGAACTCATGTCAAGGAACCACAAGATCCCTCCTGAACGCCGTCACTCTGAACGCACCCTGGTTCGAGTTCATTTAGAAGACTCATGTTCAGGAGATTCATCGCTCTTTTAGCAGATACAGAGGTTAAATTAAGGGGAAGTGACCATGATAACATAAGTAAATAAAACAGTTGTTACTTATTAGCACATGGGGGTTAGAAAAAAGTACTGCTACAAAATCATAGAACCTTTTTACTAAACAAAAATATTAAAACGTGAAAGCTATTGTTTCTTGGCAGAGCCTCCATTTGAGTCTCTACATTTTTGAAGTCACTCAAACCCTCTAGCTAACCATTTCCTGATGAATTCAGTGCCCTTCAGATTACACTAGATCATAACTGCTGGTGTGTGTGTGTGTGTGTGTGTGTGTATGTGTGTGTGTGTGTTTGTGTGTGTGTGTATATGTGTGTGTGTATGTGTATATGTGTGTGTATGTGTGTGTGTATGTGTGTGTGTATATGTGTGTGTGTGTGTGTGTTGGCCACTCTTTTATTTTGTTACTTTTTCCTGACATGCAAATTAATTCATTTCCATTATGTAGTTAGTGATTTTCCTTCCAATCTTCACTCTTTCATGGTAACCATCAAAGAAAATAAAACTTTCTGTATGTATCCCATTTCTTGACTTTTTAAATAATAATAATAATGCATAAAATATTTTTCCTGTTGCCAGATTCATCCACATGGGGAGTTATTTAGCAAATTCTTTATTATTCTTTAACAGCATATAGTATTCCTGTATGGATGTACCATAATTTATCTATTTATTCATTGATTGACATTAAAGCTATGCGCATATTTTCACTACTATAAATAAAAGAGTAATAAACATAGTATACATATAGCTGTCTATGTCTTAGCTCTTATTACTTTAAGATATATATCTAGTGATGAGATTGCTGAATCAGAATGGAAATTTTTAAAGGAAAAGTCACATCATTTTCCACAGCAGCTGCACCATATTTCAGTCCCACAAGAATTACACGAGAGTTCCGGTCTTTCTCATTGAATTTTGCTATTATTGTTCACAGGAGATGATAAGATCACTGTTTTAATATGCATATGTTTAATAGCTAATAATTGTGAGTGGCTGAATGACTTTTTTGGTCAAGTATCTGTTTTACTCCTCTGTCCACTTTTTAAATTGGATTGGCTTTTTGTTGTTGAGGAGTTTAAGATTTGAATACCTTTTAGAGATAGTCTCTTATTGGATATGTCAATGCTAATTATCATTGTCTGTTAAATTTTCTTATTTACAGGTTATTTTTCTTTGAGAGAAACCATTTAATGCACACAACTATTTAAATTTTAGAAGGTCCCTCCTCTTATTTTTGTGCATTCAGCGATGATATTTGATAGTCTATTTACACCATAAAGTAGAGTCCTTAAGCTTGCCCTTACTTTTTGCTGCTAATAATTTTTATGGATTTTTAATTTAGGTCTTTGATGTTTCGTAAGCTAGTTTTTACACTTGCTATAATGTATCGATAGAACTTTCATTTTCTGCAAATGAATATCCAGTTCTGCTAGCATCATTTGATAATGAGATTATTTCTTCCCAAATTAATGAGTGCAATACCTTGTCCAAGATCAGTTTCCCCCAAATGGATGAATTGACTTCTCAATTGTGTTCCATTGGTTTCTGTGTCTCTCATTGTACCAGAACCAGGTGTTTTGGGAACCAGGTGTTTTGGACTGTGCTGGTTATATGGTAGGTTTCAAATGAGGAAGTGTGAGACCTCCTACTATGTGCTTCTTCCTCAGCAGGGGCAGGCACTCTGTTTTAGGGAGTAGATGCATGAGGCTCCCAAATCATGTTACACATGAGAAAATAGTGACTGTGTATAAAGGTTTCTCACAAAACTTCTCTCTTGTTTGTGATGTTCCTGCTCCCTGCTTCTCTCATTTGCCTACTTTGTATATTTCATTTAATTCTCAGCTTAGTCATCTTACTCCTATTTCAAGAATCTTTCTCTGTGCCAAGACAGAAGCCCCTTCACGTTGCCCCTTGAGGCTTTTTACTGTACCTATAACTAGCTTCATGTTTGGGTTTAAATCATTGGAATATGTTGCTTTTAACATGACTGTGTTTACCCACACTCTACCCTTTGAAAGCCAATTGTTTGAGCTGTAGGACTTTGCCTCATTACCACACTGCTGAACTAGTTTAAGGCATTGAATATATGGTCAGATTTTGCAGCCTGACAGCTAAAAATGTACTGTAATCATATCACTATATGATTGTTCCCAGGTGAAATTAGTTTTTTAAATTAGTTTTTGATCACTAGAGAAGTCTTTAAATCATCATTTCAAGGTACCTTTTTTCCCTTCTTCTTTCAGAGAGATAGCCACCCCCCTCCCATCTTTGTCATGGGTGCAATAGTGTGAAATAGGATTCAGTTAATGAAGTATTCAGATACTTCTGTTTTCTGGTTCAACCTCTCAGCTTGTCAAAATTCTTTGAGATTTGCATTAAGGAAGATTTTTCCAGATAAACAACACCAATGACACTCACAATATGTAAAAGAAAGAATTTTATATCAACAAAGCCACCCACATAACCAACCGTGGGACATGAAAACACAGCCCAGCTCAAATCTGACTGATGTAAACTTGGAGGCTCTTTCAACTAGGCAGCTCTCAGCCAGCACAATGAGCCAGGAAATGAAGGGGACCCAGGCAGAGCACAGGCCTGTGGAAAGCGCTAAAGCAGGGAAAATGGCAGGCAGTTGATAACTCCCAAAGACAGACAGGCCACATGGTGATCTTTGGCTCAAGTTTCAGGAAACCAGATACAGGATGCAGGCCAGAAGGAACAAGAAGTGAAGCAGACTCTTCTTCACAGACTGTTTCTATAAAGATATCAAAATAGACCTCACCCACCAAAAATGTCATCAGGCTGTCATCTGCATGAAAGGTGAACATCCAGCCCTATCTCCTTATAGTCCCAGTCAAGTTGACACCAACTCCCATCCCAACACTCATCCCGAAAGCCTCATAAATGTTTTAATGAAAATCTGCTACTAAGATCCAGAGTTTCTGAAGTGTGTGTGTCTAACCATAATGTAAATCTTTGCAAAGATATTCTCTTAGCTGAAAAAAAATCTACTGATAGTTTATTGCAAGACGACAAATGAATGCTGCCATTTTACATTTATGAGTTTGTTAATCAGTTTAAAGGTTAAGTGTTATTAAAATGAGTACCACAAAATATCCATATGTATAACCACACTATATATTTGGAATAAATACATATTTAATGTAATTTTTAAAAATATAACTCGGATAGAGGAGGAGAATTAAAAGTGAAAATTACCCACATTGGCTTATAGATAAAATAGGAGTTCTTTGACTGATAGTCAAAGTGATCACATTCAATGTGAGTTATAGCCCTACTACTTTCATGGTTGCTAGTGTTTACTCATGCATCAATATTTAACCTGGGACATTATATTTTAGAATGGATATTTTAAGAAAAACATAATTGAAGAATTAAAATTCCTAAACCAAGTTACACTTATAAAGTTATACTTTATATGTATTGCTCTACATCAGAGTTTTTGGCATCAGCACCTCTAAGAAAATATCGGTGTCTTCAGAGGTATGATGCCTAAGGCTCATTTAAACCCCTGCTATAATATGGGGTTCACTCTCAGCCTTGGGTACTGGGGATGGAGCTATCGAAGACAGTCTGCTGCCATCAAAGCCTGCTTAAAATCCTTGGTGTCAAAGAAGCACTTCTCAAATCTTCAAGATAGTCTTGGCCATTTTGCAGAAGATTTAGCCTCTATAAAATGGACTTGAGGGTCTTTAGTCTTCTAGTCTATGACATGCTTACCTCTGTAATGACTTTTCCTCAAGCTCTGAGAAATTTTTCTACAGATAATATACAGTAATAGTCCTTAGAAAATGCACCACATTTTGCCATTCCTGGATAATAGAGCGGGGCCCCTCAAGCAGTGCTCCCACGTGGATTTTTCTTCCATGCAATAACACAGAGTCAAGCAAAGTGTCACTTAAATGGCATGCCTTGATTGTTTGTACCCATGTCTTTCCTGTGAAAAATGTACTCATGCTTCGTGCTTTAGCTCAAATACCACATTTCATGAAATATACTCTTAACATGCCCAAGTAAAGTTTTTAGGGTTTAACGTCAGTCAAAATATGGTAGGTTATGGTATAGTAACAAATAACCTTGCAGTCTCAGTGCCTTGTCACAATGCATTTTTATTAATCTCACATGCCATGTGATTAACCTGGGTCACCTGAGTTCTCTGTTCTATGTCAAGATTCTTCATACTCCACAACCCATTATCAAAGTTGGCAAACTTTGTGGCTCAAATCTCACCTGTCACCTGTTTATGCATGACTTATGAGCTGAAAACACTTATTTATAAATGGTGGGTGGATGAAAAAATATGTAATAGACAATGTTACCCATAAGGCTAACATATTTAATATTGATCTGAAAGCAGAGGGAGCAATATACAAGGCAAAGCTTGGGAAGAGTCTAAAAGGTTCTATCCGAAAGTAATATTACTTGCTAATTTTTATTCATTAAAGCTACATATTGGGCTATTAATTGCAAGGTCAGTAGTTGGAAGCCGACTCTGAACCCCACTCCACCTCACCATGCACACACACACACACACACACACAAACACACACACACATGCCACACTTGCCTCTGGAGAAAGCTAAGGCAGTCTGTTTCCACACCATCTCAGAACCCCCTAGGTGCAGTTCTACTCTGTTCTAGAAGGGGGCTATGAGTTGAAATCAATTCCATAGCAGAATGCTTGTTTGTGTTTCTGTCTTAAGTTACATGGCAAATGTGACTTATGAAGTTGGAAGAATTCAATCTTTCTGGTATGGAACCAGGTATTTTTGAAGAGAACACAGAAGTCTCTGACATTAGTAACTTTTGTTCATCTTATTTTAGATTTCTTTTTTTCTGGCGATTTTTTCTGACATTACTTCCAATTTGGGGAAGTTTGGTTAGATGTTCAATAAGGTTTTGCGAAGTTCCCAACTTGATACCAGTGAAACTGCTTAGGGTTTGGTTTTTATTCTGGATGACTGACACTTACTAATGCTATATCTATTCCCTCTCTTAGACTGTGAGAATTCTATTTTCTAGTACATAATCTCTGTCATTGAGTGGATTCCAACTCAGAGTGACCCTACAGGACAGGGTGGAGCTGCCATTGCATGTTTCCAAGACTAATTCTTTTTTTTTTAAATCATTTTATTGGGGGCTCATACAACTCATCACGATCCATACATACTTACATTGCATATCAAGCACATTTGTCCATCTGTTGCCCGTATCATTCTCAAAGGATTTGCTCTCTCTCTTTCTCTCTCTCTCTTGCTCTCGCTCTCACATCACTCCCTGGTGGGAGTGGGAAGCCCAGCCTTGCTCCTGGAGAGTTTCTGCTGGATTTGAACCATTAACCTCTGGGCCTCAGTCCCACACACAACCATGGTGCCACCAGGACTCAGCTCAAAGCATTTGTTTTCTATTTAAGCCCTTGGAATCGACTTGGCATTCTTTCCCCTTCCTCCCTGCTCCACCCCCCATGAACGCTTGATAATTTATAAATTATTATTCTTTGTCATATTTCACACTGTTTGATATCTCCCTTCACCCACTTATCCCAGGGAAGATGATATATGTAGATCCTTATCATTTGCCCCCCCCTTTCTACCCCACCTTCCTTTCACCCTCCCAGTATCACCACTCTCACCACTGGTCCTGAAAGGGTCATCTGTTCTGGATTCCCTATGTTTCTGGTTCCTATCCATACCAGTGTACGTCCTCTGGTCTAGCCAGATTTGTAAGATAGAATTGGAATCATGATAATGGGGAGGAAGAAGCATTGAAGAACTAGAGAAATGCTTCATCATTGTTACACTGTACCCTAACTGGTTTGTCTCCTCCATGTGACCCCTCTGTAAAGGGAGGTCCATTAGCTATTGACCTGTACACCCCCTCATTTATAATAATATAAATTTTAGTTATTTGATGCCAGATACCTGATCCCTTCAACACCTCATGGTCACACAGGCTGGTGTGCTTATTTCCATGTGGATTTTGTTGCTTCTAAGCTAGATGCCTCCTTGTTTACCTTCAAATCTTTAAGACTCCAGATGCTATATCTTTTGGTAGCTAGCTGGACACCATCAGCTTTCTTCACATTTGCTTATGCACATATTTGACTTCAGCAATTGTAAGACACTTTAAAAATATTATTGAATACTTTTATTAGAAGTTCTTACAACTATTATCACAGTGCATGCATGTATCTAGCACAGTTGTACAAATCCTGCCATCCTTATTTTCAAAGTACTTTCTTTCTACTTGAGCCCTTTATATCAGCTCCTCATCCCCCCCCTTTCTTCCCCTTTGTGCTCTCCAATATGAACCCTGGACAAGTTATAGATTACTAATGTTATATCTTACATTGTCCTCTGTCACCCTTCATCCACTTTTCTGTTGCTTGTCCACTTGGGAGGGGATATATAGTGGTCCTTGTGATCAATTTCCCCTTTCTCTTTATGGGATTAGAAAGCCCAGTCTTTTCTGGAGTGACTGGTGGCTTCAGACTGCTGACCTTGAGCTGAGCAGCCCAATATGCCGCCACTAACCCACTGTGTCTCCTTCCTGGTATATAATAGGTCTCTAATACTTGTTTGTCAAATGGATAGGTGCTCTTGGGTACAATGGATCAACATACTCTTTTGAATTGAGCCAGGAAAAGAGAAACTATTTAAAATGGTAATATCATGATCTTCTCGTTGGGGCATGAAATCTCACATTTTTGGTTGAAAAATAAACGGTTAACTAGAGCCTCATGTGGAAGGAGATAGATTTAATGACTCAGAGTGGGTTCTGGATCCTGAGCTATGGAGCTTTGAATCCTATTGTTTCTAACACTGACAGGTGGTCAAGCTAGTATTTATCATTGCAGTTCAATCGCCAAATGTAAATTATGAAACAGTCTGTTGATATAAAGAAACAGAGTGTCTGAGAAATGAGAATGTTGTCCCAAAACGCACATGTGCCACCTGCTAGTGGCACTCCAGAGCCCAACAACTTAGGAAAGTCATTTAATCTTTTCAAAACCTTCACATACTTCTTTATAAAAATGAGAAAAAGGAGATATTTATTTCTCTTGATTGTTGTGATGGTTTCATGGGGAGTTACACGTATACTGCTAACACAATAGATGACTATTAAGCCGCGGGGTGAGAATGAATATAAATGATCTTGTTTCATCATTGTTCCACATTATCTTCATGCTGAAGACTCTGAGTGTGAACCAAGTCACACTCTTCGCTTCCTTGGGAATTGCTTTATGCTTTACTTGGGGGGAAAGTGGGCTAAAAGCCAAAAATCACATATCCATCCCAGTCATTCTTCCCAGTATGAGAGCCATCTCAGCCAGAGAGAGGAAAAATTCCAGGACCATCAGAAGAGCACTTTCCAAATTTCTGTCTGAATATGGAATATGATGCCATAGTTAATGAGAAGTGTGTTAGACTCGAGAAACAAGTCCATAGACACTTATATGAATATGCGTCTGAAGTTTATTTACAAGAGGAATGGAACATTGAGAAAGCATCCCAACCCAGTCCAGTTCAAAGTCATAAGTCCAATATTAGCCCATATGCCTGATACCAGTCTATAAAGTCTCCTTCTGACTCACAAAGTCACAGGTCAGTGGGTGCAGAATCCCAGCGCTGGCAGGGGTCTCCCCATGGCTCCTCACTTCCAAGGCTCAGGGGTCCGTCAACAGCATCCAGTGGTGGTAGAAGCAACTCAGCACTGGCAGGCATCTCCACGTGGTTTCTCCAGCTTCAAAGGCCTGGTTCTGTGTCGCTTCTCCTCCGGCTCTTCCAGCTTCTCAGACCTGCCATCTTTTTTTTGTCCGTAGTTCATCGTCTCAGAGACTGACTCCCAACAACTGGGGAGATGGTTTCTCATCTCCACGAGGGAAATACCACAAGATTTTCCAGAAGTCTCAGAAGAAAGCTATATCCACACGGAGACCTCATTGGTTACTCAATGGCTATCTCCTGATTAACAGGCTAGACCCCACCCCTACATCTCAATCATGAAATTGACATAAGCACATGATGACCACAAGATATAATCTATTCATATGGCCATTCTGACCATAATTCCTTATATGACATGCTATAATTCAGGATTCTCTGCCTATAGCTCTAATCCCATTTTGGAAGGATGTCTCTGCTATACTAAGGACAAGATGAAAGTGAGGTTAAGCACCGACCTAACTGAAGGGTGTGAACCAAGACACACTCTTTGCTTTCTTGGGAATCACTTTAGACTTTACTTGAGGGGATAGTGGGCTAAAAGTCATAAATCACGCATCCATCCAAGTCCTTCTTCTGAGTATGAGAGCCATCTCCGCTATAGAGAGAGAAAATCCCAGGATCATCAGAAAAGACACCAGGAACTGTGAGTGAGCAGAGTAGCGTGGAGAAGATGAGATGCTAAGACAGAGAAACAGGCAGGCTTCCTATCCCATCCTAAAACCATCTCATCTTTCTTATTTCTGTTAGAATGACTGTCTCTGGATCCACATACAAGCTCCACATGAGCACAATCAAGGGTACTTCCCTTCCCCATTCTTCTCACTTTCATCCAAGCAGAGGCCAAGAAACCACCATGTGGCCAAGAGTTTGAGGATCAAAGAGAGACGTGGTTGCTGGCTGAGGAAAGGTGTTACTAAAAGGACAAGTACTCTTCTTGCTGTTTACCGTCCCTGCTTTGTGGTAACCTATTAACTGCCCTGATGCTGTTGCTGTTTCTGTACTGTTGAGTCAGTTCAAACTCATAGAGATCCTATGTACAACAGAAACCTGCCCTGAGCCACCTTCATATGTGTTACGTTTCAGCTCATGAGTATAGCCACTATCTCAGGCCATCTTGTCAAGGGTCCTCCTCTTTTTCATTGCCCCTCTAAACAGACACCAAGCATGATGTCTTTTTCGAGGGACTGGTTCTTTTTGATAACACGTCTAAAGTACTCAAAATGAAATCTTTCCATTCTCACTTGTAGGGAGCAATCTGGTTGTACTTTTTTTCTTTTTTGGTTGTAATTCTTCCAAGATACATGTTTTTTCTTTGGGCAGTTCCATGGAACTTTCAATATTCTTCTCAGCAGCGTAATGTGAATGCATCAATTCTTCAAATGTCCTATTCAGTGTCCAACTTTGATCTTAGTCCTTAAAGTGATATTCTTATTTTTCCTCATTTTACAGGGTACCAAATTAACCCAGTGCAAGGTAACATTTGATTTCTTGACTTGTTGCTTCCATGAGCATTGATTGTAGATGCAAGCAAGATGAAATCCTGGAAATGTTCAATCATATCTTCTTATATGGTAATGTGATCTACTGGTCCAGGTGAGAGGATTTTGTTTTCTTTATATAGAGTTGTCATCCATACTAAAGTCAGCAATCATTGTGACACCTTCTTCCTTGTTAAAAGTGAGAAAATGTTGAATAAAGTGCTTGCTGATATAGGTAAGGATTTCAGCCTTTAGTATAAATCATAACTGAATGTTGCAGTTCAAAGAAAACCCACATTCTCACAATTGGTCCAATAGATAATGTCATGATAAATGGAGAAATGATTTTACTTGTCAAGGATTTTATCTTCTTTGCATCCACAATCAAGGTTTTGACTGGGTAAGTCTGCTGCACAGGGTCTCTTTACATATAATTCAGCTTTCTTGAGCATTTGCTTAGCATACAGATTGGATAAGCATGGTAAGAGGATACAACTCTGACACAAACCTTTCCTGACCTAAAATCATGTAGTATTATTTATTTTTATTAGAATGACTGCCTCTTAATCTATGTACAAGCTTCACATGAGCACAATTGAGGGTTCATTCCCATCCCCATTCTCCTCACTATTATCCATAGTAAGTTATGATCCACATAGTTAATAAGATACAACTATCTTTCTAGTATTCTCCGATTTGAGCCAAGACTCAACTGACATCAGCAATTATATCCCCTCTTCTGAATCTGATTTGAATTTCTGGCAGTTCCCTGTTGATGAAATTGGATGGTCTTTGACAAAATTTTATTGAATGTGACATCACAGGTATTGTTCTATACTTTTAACAGTCTGTTTGGTCACCTTTCTTTGGAATAAATAAGTATGGATCTCTTCCTGTGAGTTGGCCAAATACTTGACTTCCAAATGTCTTGGTGTAGACTAGTTAATTCCAGTGTTTCTTCAGCTTGTTGAAACATTTTCATGGGTATTCCATTTGTTCTTAAAATCTTGTTTTCCACAAACACCATAAGTGCAGCTTGGACTTATCCCTTCCCTAACAAATCCCCACAATTTTGAGTATCATATGTGATTTTGAGAATTACAATGAGTTATCAATCTAAGCATACATGTGCAAAGAACGGTTGGTGTCACAAAATATCAAGAAGGACATAGTGTAATATAAAAGGCTGTTATTTTTCAGATTCATCAGCATGATTCTTAGATTTTATATAAACTTGACTGGGCCAGGATTCTTAGCAGTTTGATAATTTAGAAATCCTCTATGATGTGACTTAACACAAGGCAATTACTTCCTTCATGGAGTCTGCTGTGAGCAGTCAATAGGTTATAATAAGATTAGACTGGGATTCCATACATTGACAGCCTTGATTCAATATAAAGGAAGCTTCCCTGATGGTGTGACTTGTTTCCTAAATAAATGGACTTTGAAGAAAAGTTGATTTTCTTTTTGCTGGGATTGGATCTTGCATCTGGCCCATAGACATTTGTTTCATTTGACTTAAGTCAACAACCAGTCACATCGCCTGCTGATTCTGGGAGCTGTCAGTGGCTTGCCACTTCAGCTGCACATGCACACCTCCTTTAGGTTCATTTCCCTTTCCACTCATGAGTCTCACTTGCTGATCTTGGGTCCATTAGCCTGGGCAGACATGAGCTTCTCATCTTGGGTTCATCAACCCTTCAAATTGCGTGCAAGTCAAGAAAAGGCTCCAGTCTTTCCTCTGACCCATGGCCTTGGAACATGCCTGGACTTGGACTCACCTGCTTGTACAACTGTGCTTTAGTAATTCTCTTTCATTATGTTCCTATTTATGTGTCACTGGTCAGCCTAATCAGTAAGTCCTCTTCACTTTTAACAAGCAAGAAAGTATCTTCTGCATGTGCAGGTGGTTAGTTAGTCTTCCTCCAAACTTAAGGTCACATTCCTGTTATCCAGCGCCTCCAATTACGTGCTCAGCATGCAGAATGAATAAATAGGGTCAAAGGCACATCTTCCCTGATTTTAAACCATCCAGTATCCACTTGTTTTATTCAAATGACAGCTCCTTGGACTATGTACAGGTTTGTTAACCATTCTGGACAATTTCATCTACAACTTGTTTGGTCCACACAGCTAAGTGATGCTTCACAGTCAATAAAACATGGGTGAACACCTATCTGACATCCTCTGCCTACAGCTAAGTAACAGCTGACATCAGCATTGAGATCCCTTTTTATGTGTCCACTTCTGATGATGACTTGAACTTTTCGTGGTTTCCTATGATGTATAGCTGCAAACGTTTTTTACTTACCTCTAGCAAAATCTTTTTGTATTTGGTATTAATGTTATTTTTGGCACTTTCCACATTCTATTGGTTCACTTTGGGGGGCACAAAAGGAACCTCATTAATAAACAGATAAATTATGAAATCTAGAGAAGTGTGTATGAGACTTCAAGATAAAAGAATAAAATCTTAAAACATTAAAAGTAGAGAATTTGAAAAGAATTTTAAAATAATAGTGAGGCTAAATATTAATAGAAATTTTACTAAGCTCTAAAACAAGTCACTATACTAAAAGAGGAAAAAAGCCATCTCATATTTTTATTAGCAGAAAAAAAGAATTGAAAATCAAACTTTTCTTAAAGAAATCTAATTTTGCTTGCTTTGAGCATCATAACCTATGTTCTCACAGCAAATGGGGATATTCTGTCTTTTCACATCAATGGAACTCCAGGTAAGTGTTCTCAAGGCTTTGTCTATAAGCTACCTCCCAGGCCCAAAGTCTAAATTCACTTTGACTCCATAGAATACAGAGGCTGTTATGGCAAATCCTCTTAATGAGAATATGGAAAAGCTTAGAAATTAATGTTTACTCAGCAAGACAATTTTTTTCTGCAGCTAAACCCCACTGCAACGGCTCAAGCCCAGGCTTCCACACTGATGGCACCAACACCCCACTCCCACCCCTTCACCCCATCGTGTTCCTTGTGCAAAGCCTCCTGCACAAAAGGAACCCTTTCCTCACCAGCTCTTTCACTTGTGCAGCTGAGCCAGAAACCCATGTGGTTTCTCAGCCAATGTGGCCGACATGGGAGATGGGCTTTCTATTCCACGGTCTCCCAGAACCCATGTGGGAAGGGGCCAGCTCTCCCAAGCAAGACATAATTTCATCTGTTTTTATCTTCACAGGGTTATATGAGGGGGTGCTCCCACCCCAAACCGGAGTTGCACTGGGGGGAGCAAAGTTTACATAGTCCACATTTTTCCCACTAGGCAAGCATCAAGCAACTCTCTCTGACTTAGTGATGCAGGGACACCACCTGGGTAGGCTTTTCCTGGTTACAGTAAGCTTTTTGGTAAAAGCAGTTCACTCGAACTTCAATTTTTTTTTTTTGCAATGGCCGATTTAAGAGAACAACATGCAGCTGTGAAAGTTTGTTTCCTTCTCAGGATAAAATGCCTCAGAAACTGTTGTGATGTTGAACATAGCTTACAAGGGCAGCGCTATGAGAGGAACTCAAGTGTATGCGTGGTTTTCTCATTTCAAAAAAGGTGAAAGAGAGATTGATGGCAAACCTTGTTCTGGACATTCATCAACTTCCCAAACAGATGAAAATGGAGACTTATCATGTGTTCAGAGTTCATTCCCCCAGGTCAGATTGTTAAACTAGCTTTCTATTGAGGTTCTGAAAAGATAGTGTAACAGTGTTTAACCCAAAAGAGATCTAATTCGTGGTAGACAGGGGAATGGTTTTGCCACTAAGAAAATGCACTCTCTCTCTCTCTCTCTCTCTCTCTCTCTCTCTCTCTCTCTCTCTCACACACACACACACACACACACACACAATTTATCTTCCAGCACTATTTATAACAGATTTCATAGAAGACAATCAGTTCAGAATCTTCCTAGAGCTGACTGGTCAAACCTCATGACAGCTCCGCAGGACTAAGGTAAAGCGAGGGGCTCCTGTCATGGTTTTCCATTTGGAAAACCCCGAGAAGCAGTTCTACTCAGAGCTGGAAGGTTGCTCTGAGTTGAAAGTGATTTAATGGTAATGGGATAGAGTTAAAGGAATCATAAAATGCTACAACTTAAGGCAAACTATGGATTGCAGGCTGTCTATGCCTTGAACAATTAGCAAGCTAAACTTGGTTTTCTACTGTGAAGTGATTGATAAGAATATCAAAAGAAGACAGTGTATTAGTACCGATACTGAGTGCTGTATCATATTTTAAGCACGGAATCGAGCTTTCTTGGCAACTCTGTGAGTGACGTACTATTCTTCACCTTCTCATGAAGAAGCGGGAGCTTCCAGTGTGGTCAAAGATCACACAACTAATGAGTAGTGTAGCTGGACCTCCACAGAGTGCCTGTGCTTTTAACCTACTTTTCTATATGAAAAGTTACCTTTTCAGTTAGCTCTCACTTTCAGAGCTATGTTAGTGCTGAAAGAGAGATGGGCAGCACATCGGGTGATTTGTGAATTCACTGTCACAGAGAAACCAGTGAACACTTTCTATGGGAACGAAGCCTTGTTTTTACCCATATTCATACAGAGATAATATCCCATTTTCTTCAAGTAAACAACAAAAAGAGTAATTCTATTCTTCTCATTAATAGATTTTCATCATAATAAAATACAAATACACAATAGTGTTAGTTCTTAAATTTTCACTAAAATATTTTTTGGAAGGGGAGCGAGAGGAGCTGATATCAAAGAACTCAAGGGGAAAGAAAATGTTTTGAAACTGATTATAGTAGCAATGGTACAATTGTACTCAAACTACTTGAATTATGGAATATTATGGCATCTGTAAGAGCTCCCAAGAAAATGATGAATTAAAAAATAATGTCATAGTTTAACATTGAATTCGTTTGCAAAAATATTTTGTTACTCTTCATGTAATCTATAAAATGTTACATTTAAACAATGTATTATTATTTTATCCCTTATTATCCTATTCTTAAAATGTATAATAAACATAGCCTTTTTTTTTTAATTTTGGAGTTTTTTTTTCTTTTGCTATATGAGGGTAAGTAAAACGTATTACTACAAAATCTTAGAAACTATTAAACCAAAATGTGGAGATATGAAGCAATTCCTTCTCAACATACCTTCTATCTTGCTCCATAGGTTTTTAAAGGCAGTGTTTCCATCTCTCTAATCCTTTTCTTTTTGGGGGGCATCACTGCCCTCTGGTGGTCATGGGAGCTACCCAGCCTAGCCGTTGCTGGATTTGAGCTGTGAAGCAAGTGCAGGCCGCAGTCCCACACTCAACCACTGAGCCACCGGGGCTCAGCCTTTCTCTAATCCTTTTCTAATGAATTCTGTGCTCTTTAATTTATTCCATATCAAAGTGGTAATTTTGGCAATTCTCAAGGGAGCAAACCACGACCCTTTCAAAAGTTTTGGCAGGAAAAAAAAAACACGCCAGAAGGGCTAGGATCAGGTCAGGATGCTCGGTCTTCCTGAACTTGTTCCCTGATATGAGCAGGTGCACTGATATGACGGGGCACAAATCCTCAGTGAAGCTCTCCTGACTTTGTCCCCACCAATGTAGGCAGCTGATGATTCTCTTCCAGATTCTTCCTAACATTCCCCATAAGTGCTCTTTGTTCTTGGACGGACTCTATCAAGATTACCACTTTGCAATAAAAATTAAGTTAAACAAACAAACACAATGCCCAAGCTTCCCTCTCTGCCTTGAATCTACTGGCCTTCTCCTCGGATCCCTACACGTGTTCGGAAATGTTGAGTGCATGATTTGAAGAAGAAAAATGTAAATCCTCAAAATCTTTATGATATTGTTGTGAGAGAATGGTTGGTATCCGGACAAGGAAGGATGGAGCATGGAGGCATGTCTGACTCAAGCCTCATGTCCCCGAGGGAAGCCAAAGGAGGGAAGCTATGTCTCCCTCCATACTTTTTACATTGGTATCGTCTTTCTTTTGCAAGGGCACATGATGGAGCTTGCACTTGGTTGACCAGGTGGCTGTCTGCCAAACTTCTTGGTATTGACATATGAGTGCTTCCAGCATTGCATCTACTTGTTGAAATATTTCCATTGGTATTCTGTCAATTCTTGGAGTCTTTCTTTTCACCAATGCTTTTTTTTTTTATTTGCAGCATGGACTTCTTCCTATAATACCATCAGTTCTTGGTCATTGGCTACCTCTTGAAATGGTTGAAAGTCAACCAATTCTTTTGGGCAGAGTGACTCTAGGTATTCCTTCTATCTTACTGCATCATGTCGTATTTTCCCTATAGAATCCTTCAATATTTCAACATGAAGCTTGGGATTTTTCTGTAGTTCTTTCAACATGAGGTGGGCTAAGTTACTCTTCCCTTTTATTGGTCTATCTTAGCACATTTCATAATTATGCTTTACTGTGCCTTCTGCAACTTTCCTTTGAACTGTTCCATTTAGTCCTTTTGTCATCCCCCACCCCATTCTCCTAAGCTACTCTACATTTAAGAGCAAGTTTCAAATTATCTTCTGATATCCACTTTGCCCCGCCACCAACGCTTTCTTCTTAATGAACTTTTACATCCTTCCTGTATGATAGTCTTTCTGTCTTTTTCATTGGTAGTGACAAATCTGCTTTTAAGATGACCTCTACAGTCAGGTGGGACATACTCAAGCTTCCTAGAGCATGTCTATGACTTTGAATTGTCTGGAGGTCAGTGAGTTAGAGTGAGTTACTCAGGCTTATATTTGGGGTGTTATGGTCTTGTTTTAAATTTCTTCAGTTTCAACAGCAACTTGTGTATGCACAATTGACGGTTTGGTTCATAGTCAGCCCTTGACTTTGCTTTAGCTAATAATATCAGGATTCTCTCCAGTCACTTTCCACAGGGATAGTCAATTTGATTTCTGTGATTAGAAAACTTCAAAGCTTCTATGTTTATTTTATGTCATTTTGGAGAGTTAAGAAGCCCTTTAAAATATAGTCTTTATTCATTTGAAATTTCAAAAGCACAGCAATCTACATTGATTTCTTTCTCTTTTTTGGCTTCTTATCATTGAAAAATAACTTTATTAAATAAATTAGCACTAATTTCAGAGGATAAACATGGAAGAAGACAAAACTTAGCTTTTATCCTTTCATAAGCACAATTTACATAGACATAACTTACTGAATTGCTGATGTGAATATTTTATAATTATATGAAGGAGTTCAAGTACTTTTCCAAATCAAAAATGATCACAGCTGAACTAAAAGTACAGGTCCTGCCCTATTTTTATTTTATGAGAGTTTTTCTGGTATAATTATCAATAGAAACCCTTTTACTGACAAAACTCCTTAGTTCAAAAAGAGAAACTTTAAATACCATTTAGCTCAAAACCCTGGTTTTTGCCAACGAGAACACTAATCAAAAAGTTTAGATGAGTTTAAAATGTACCTTTAATATGGTCATATTGTTATTCTAGAAAATTCGACATTGTTGTGTTAATTTATTAAATACAAGAAGAAAGTTTATTCATCTAATTAAAGAGACCAACTCCTCAGGTGGCTTTACCTGCTGTCTTTTAGAATCATTTCTAACCTCTGGATGAAACTGGTAATTTTAAAATGCAAAGCGTGCTTAATGAATCTAATCAAAGAAGGTGCCATTTCAATGTGCACAAACCTATTAGAAGTGTGGGATAAAATTACAGTCATTCTGTCAGAAATAGTCATTTTACAAAATCATTGCCATTCATGTGTGGGGCTCGGTAATGTGAGCTAGAAATTTCAATATGCTATTTGGGGATTTTAGCAGACAACTTTTGAAATCCTCTGAAGATCAATCGCTATGCAGGAAACTAATTTGCAATCTTGATGAGGGTGTTTCCGTGAATCCATGGTTTATTTTAAATGATGACTTGAAATCATTTCTTAAAGAAGCAAGGAATCTATATGATACAATGCAGCAACCAACTAACAAGCCAAAGTGTTTGAGACTGAATATTCCTTCTGCTCATTGTAATTTATTTAAAAATAAGATGAGAGGCTGTGCTGGTGGGTTTAGCATAAGCGATTGGCAATGTGGTTGATACATAGGGGGGCAGGGATAGACTGAGGTTCTCTGAAAGTTCACCAAGTCATTTTGTTCTCTCGTTACTGGAAGTTGTTATTCAAGGGAATGATTCCATGATTCATTTCAATGGGTGTGTGTTGATATTAGTTATCTCTCGCAGAAGCTTGACCTGAATTTTTATGGTTGATTTAAAAAGGAGGTAATCACCAAGAAGGCTTTTGTGTTAGTTTGTTTCCTGGTACCTATAGATAATAGATATTAACTTCACTCACAGCCCCCGTCCATTTTTGAAGGGATTGCAATGTCTCTCTTACACTGACGGCACTGCATCTGACAATGGAATGATTTTAGTAATGAGCCCAATCTGTTATTCTTATCAGACTACATCACAGTGGTCCTGACACGGCCTCCAGCATCTTCAGAATCCACTTGAACTCTCTGTGTCACCTCCAAATTCAGCAGCCTCTCTTCTTGAAGGATACCTGATTGTGCTTCACTGCTGTCCTCAGACCAAACTTTTGTTTTTCTTCTTTTCTAAATAAACAACAATAACAAAAAGGCTCCCTGTCTTTTTGGCTGTTGATACAAATCTAAGATGGTTACATTCTTTTAACTGCCATCAAACTGGTGTCATCCTATGCTCTGGGTCCCCCTTTTAAAAGGAAACCTGAGTTGTATTATTGCCAAACATTTTTGACTCTACATTTTGATTAGAGTGCTAGCAAAAATTGTTATACTTGAGTGACATTTGTTTCAAAATCTACTTGTCACTATGCCATTAAAATCATGTTTCAATAATAGTGAACAATAAGTATTTTATCTTCTGTTTAGTTTTTTTTGTCTTCTATTGTAGTAGAGCTAACATACTTCTTAAATGTCCAAGATATGTCATAGGTAAATGGACTTTGGACAGAACCCCTGTTCACTCTCTGAAGCTGTTTCTTTTGTTGTTATGTGCCATTGGGTATGTTCTGATTCTTGGTGATCTTATGTACAACAGAAGGAAGCATTGCCCGGTCCGGGACCATCCTACTAATTGTTCTTATGTTTGAGCCCATTTGTTGCTGCCACTGGGTCAGTGATTCTTCTTGAGGGCCTTCCTCTTTTTGACTTTCCACTCCAGGAAAGGGTTACAGTCTCAGGTCCCCACACAGGCAGTTCTATCTTGACCTCTAAGTTCATGAGTTGGAATCAACTATCAAGATGGCTTGCAGTGTTTTTGTAAACAGCAAGAGAAAGAGATCCATGACCATTTTTCAGGAGTTAAGTGGACCAAATGTCTTCTTGGTAATACAAGATCAGATGCTGAATGGGTTTTCTGATATTACCAGAAGGCCAGACAGGTGAGTACCTATGTATGCTTTCATCTGATGACTGTTTTGTCTCAGAACCGCTGATCCCAGAGTTCTATAAGGGATTTAAGTTTATCTCCTATTTTGTTTGGGAGAAACATACTCAGAGACATCATCTAAAACTTGTCATGATTCTCTGGCGTAACTTACTGGATGCTTAATAGTCTTGGTCTCACCATTGATAGTCTTCAACTCATTGACTCATGAATTCATTTACTCTTCCATTAGGAATCATCTTGAGCTGAACCCTGGTGGCCTAGTGGTTGTGTATGGGACTACGGCCCAGAGGGTTGACAGTTCAAATTCAGCAGCAGCTCTCCAGGAGCAAGGCTGGGCTTCCTACCCCCACCAGGGCAGTGATGCCACAAGAAACAAACAAAAACAATTATTTGGTTGAGGCCCGGTACATAGTGTTTAAGTGCGGGATTGCAGCCCACTGGTTTGGAGGATCAAATCCAGCAGCAGCTCTCCAAGAGCAAGGCTGGGCCTCCCACTTTCACAGAGGGCAGTGATGCCCCCCCCAAATAGAATCATCTTGAGCTAATTTTTAAAAATTATTTGAATATATTAGGAAAACATATTCAAAAATATTTTACTGAATTGTTGAGGAAAAAACAAAAGAGATAAAAGTGAAGCTTTTATAGGCACATAAGCTAAAATTTTATACTTTTGCTTGTATATAATAAAAGATGTGAACCAGTGAGATATAGTAATGACTATAAGAAATGTTTACTAACAATTAGTTCTCCTCATCTTATCCCAACTAACAGGTCTTTAGCAATCAAACCAGTTTAAAAACTCAGTTTTTATACCAGTCTAAATATACCAAGTATCTCACAACCTCAACTTTATGGTTTGGCAATCTGTGGCTAAATCTCAGCGTTTCTGAAACCTTAAATTGCCTGGAAGAGAGCATGTAATTATATATGGTACATATAGTGAGTGTAGAGTAGTTCTTATTAATTTATCAAAGGATTCTGTTACTCAAAACTTTGTGAACTACTGACACAATGGTATACTGATACATTCCTTTAAATCAGCATGATCATTTCCCAGAACATGGAAGCACAATCTTAGTCAAGATGAGCTAATTAGAGAAAAGAGCTTGGACGCTAACCCAGTAGGGTGTTTTATGGAATGTATTACTTTGATGATAATTTTCAGTTTAATTAATGTGCTGAATTATTACCAAGTTGTAAATATTCACTTCTTGGGACTTGAGAGCTCTGAATCTTGCCAGGTACTCAGAAGCCCTCAATTCCAGCGTGCTCCCCACCTAGGAATCCCCAGAGTGATCAGCAATTGGAGTCTCTCACTGTTGGCCAACTCTAATTGCTGTAAAGTTTTCACTCGTTTGACACTACCCTCCCTAGCTGGTTCTTATGAAATCATGATGGGAACAGAAGTTATCCTTCACATGGAATTGCCCCCAATTTACCCAAGTTCAGATTTTCTTAGTGGTGACATTTGTTAGTGAAAGGAGAGTTCAGACGGCATAGCTGGCAACCATCTGTGATTAGTTAATTGAATTGTTCCCGGAAACCCTATGCCAACTTTGAAGGCTGTGCAGCTTGAATGATTGTAGTTTCCTTCAAGCTAGTCTTGGCCTGGAGTTGCCCCTTAGTTTTGAAGAAAAATGCATTAGTAATTTACCCACCCAATTTGACAGTTACTCCTCTAACCCCAAACCTTCTCATTAAAAGCATACCCTATAAGTCACATTTGTTTATTTATAGAAATGTTGTTTGTTTTCATGGATTTTTTTCATAGAACTTGGAGCAATAAAATACAAAGCTTTAAGAAGTATTGACTCTTCTAGGTACATAGATGATGAATATCTACTTTAAACTCTTTTCTACCCTTATCTTCTCTTTCATTTCCTCAGAGTGAGGTAATTCCTTTAATACTCACACAGGGTGTCCAGCTTTGACTCTGCCAGTAAAACAACCAAATAATGAAATAATGAAAAGTTCTCCTTTATTTTGTTTAAGAAAGTGATAGTTTTTATTTTCCCAAATTAACATGCCAATTCCCTTCATTTAACCATATTAAGGTTTTATATTTTGCATCCATCTACCCAGGATATGCAAAGCTTCCTCACTTAGATTCCTTTAAGTCTCTCTGACTGCCAAACATTCCTCTTTTCCCTTGTTTTTAATATAAATCTTTGTCGATGCCAGCAGAACTCAACCTGCCTATTGAAGCTGTACATTTCCTCATTTTCTTTTCTTTTTGTTCTGTGTCCCTTTTAGTCAGTTAAAACAGTGCTTTTCAATGCGATCCATAAATGGGTTGTGAAATCAATGTGGTGAGGCAAAACTAGCATTTTACAATGAAATAGCTTGAACAGAATGAAATAGAATAGAAGGGACAATATCGGAGTATATCAATCAGCAGGGGTACCAAGTCTGTTGTGGAACTTGAGTTGTGTAGGAGAGAGAGAGAGAGACAGACAGACAGACAGACAGACAGACAGACAGACAGACTGTGGGCAAGATCTCGAAGGCAAACGTTTTTTTCTTATAAGGTCATGCCAAAAACAGTTGAAAAACAGTGATTTAAAATTCTGTCACTGGCTGAGTCCTGGTGGTGTAGTGGTAGTGTGCAGGACTGAGGCCCACTGGGTTGGTGGTTTAAATCCAGCAGCAGCTCTCCAGGAGCAAGGCTGGGCCTCCTACTCCCACCAGAAGGTAGTGATGCACCCCCACCCCCCGCCCCTGCAAAAAAAATTCTGGGACTACAATATCCTCATCCTACATCCCACTGGGGCAATGTAAACTCCTTAAATTCTTAACATATCAATGTTCTTTTCGGCTTATATGCATAGCCCAACATAGACCTCTCTGTATAACTGGGCAGTTCCAACATAAATTAAAAAGAAAAATGAAAGCTTTGCTCACATAAAGACTAAGTACTGCTACCCCTATAATTATTTTAATATTAGTTTAATTTTGTTTCTGAATTCTTGCACCTTCTTTTGTATCCACAGCATCCATCTTCATCCCTGCTTTCACACGGGACATTCTAGTGTGGCTCCCCCTTTCTGTCTTCTTCACTTGTCTTCTTAATAACAACCCTTCTACTCCAAACCTCAGAAACCTTCGGAGAGGGGTCACCTGACTTGACCGTTGCCTCATTTCCCCCCTGTAAAGAGGTTCAGTCTCTGTACCTCACAGCTCTACACTGCCGGAATTGACTCGAGGGCCGTGAGTTTGAATACCCCTAACGCCCTCCGCCTCCGCCTCTCTAAGGCTCTGCAGACGATTTCAAGACCCTCGCTGGCCTTCCAGTGGTTTTCCTTTCTGTCCTTTGTCCTGAATTTGGGCAGCATCGATCTGGAAGGCAGTCTAATGGGCACGGAGCAGTTTTGCACGCCGCAGACGGATTCTAGAAAGCTGGTTTCTGGAAAAGGGAGCTATTTGTATTTGGAAACTCGCCCTTCAATCATGCAAACGTGCCGAAATTTCCTGGAGTTTGACAGAAGGAAAGCCGGTTGCACTTGCTCCTCAAGTGCTAGCGATGGTTAAAAACTGCATTTTCATGCAAACGTAAATTACAAATGGAATTATGATAACTGATTACCCCCCTAAACGCACACAAATCATCTATAATCCTGCCCCGGGGTCCTGAGCGTGGGCTCATTGCATATGCTCACAGCGTTTGTCAGTCTATTCAATCGCCACAACTTCCCGTGGCAAGGTGCACAGCGGCGCTTAGAGACCCAGTATGTCTCTATTTCCCTCCGTCTTCTATTAGGGTGTAGAATCGTCAGTGCAGAGCACCGCGGCTTCACAATGGGAATAATCCTGAGTGTGTATCTTAGTTTTATTCATCTTCAATTTCTGTTTGACAGAATTTCACGCTGCTGGAAGATGTTACATTGACAGCCCCGAGATAATTTCCGTTTTTAATCCAGAGAACAAGAGCCACTTGGGAAGGGACTATAAATGTCCTCTGGGTGTCCCAGAGATAGGCCTCATCCCTGTGCTGGAAGGAACACACCCCTGGGAAGGAGACAACTTTGATCAATAAGTCTCTTTGGAGCACAGTGAGTGACACAGACTCTCGTGATTCTCTTGTGAATCGCGGGGGTCTGAGATACAGCAAGCCCTTTCAATTCCAAATCAGCTTTCCGGGAGTGGTGACTCTGTCATCCCTCACCCGCACTTGTTTTCAGGGAAACCCCGGAGAAGAGAGCTAGGCTCTCCAACCCACTTCCCTCCCCGTTCCTTCCGGAGTCACTGTCAACTGGAAGTCACCCAGAATCCCTGTCGTGGAATTGATTGGGACTCCCAGTCCCTCTCCAGGCCCGAGTAGAACTGCCCTGCAGCGTGGCCAAGGTTGAAATCCTTCCCAAAACAGACCGTCTACCTTTTTGCCTGGGGGACCCACGGGTGGATTCTAACCGCTGAGCTTACAAAGTCCTTCTTTATTTCGAGCGTTTGTCTCCTGTGGCTGTGCCTCCAGACTGTCCAGGTGGATACTGAGGTCGGGCCCAGGCTAGGATAGGTTTTAGGACCACCAGGTTCTCCTTGAGTAAGACTTCATGACTTTTCTAATCTCTTTAAGGGCAGAACTGTGATCCTATATGGGGAACACACTCATAGTATCAGTCCTAAGGCTGCAGGAGATGCTTCCTTGACGCAGAGATTCTCCTTCTTATGCAGGACTCTTGGGACACGGGATTCACTGTCTATAAAGCTAATTACTGGCCACTGCTCTTCTCTATCTCCATCATTGGGCCCTTTCCTGAGCACCAGCGCAAGTACAGAATCATCATATGCAAGTATAGATGTATAGATGTAAAGTAAGTATAGATGGTAGTGTAATGGTTAAAGTTTCCAGGGGTCCGTCCTCAAACTTTTTAAAAAGGGGCCAGCTCACTGTCCCTCAGACCTTTGGAGGGCCCGGCTATAGTTAAAAAAGAAACAAACAAACCAAAAACTATGAATATATTCACTGCAGGCTGGGATGAGTTGGCTGCTAAGCAGGGCAGCAGCAGTGACAAAAACACCTGGTGGGCCAGATATATGTCCTCGGCGGGCCACATGTGTTCCAGGGGCCATAGTACCCTCAACTGCTATCTAAAATTTGGGCAGTTCAAACATACCCCTTCACTGCACTGGGAGAAGACTTGGGGATCTCCTCCCATAAGGATTGCAGTCTAACAACCCACTTGGACAGCTCTCCTCTGTCACCTAAGGTCATTATGAGTAGAAATCTAGTAAATAGATATTATTACTGTAGAAGTCCAACCAATAGATATCGTTACAGTAGACCATATCTACTACCTAGTTTCAATAGACATTTATCTTTCATTTTGTGCACAGGTATTTCACATACATGTGATAACTAGCCACATACATACATGCATGTGTACACATATTAGTTCTTTGAAGATTCTTCCTTAGAAATTTACCACATTTGCTGAAAACCTTGCAATGAAGTCCAAACCATTTGCAGACTGATGCCATGTGCAGAGCACTGCACACATTCTCAGCTCAAGTCATATAAGGCTGGTTTAGTATCACCAATTTAGTGCTTGTAGGGGCTTCACAAAATGCTACCATGAATTATAAGGATCTATATTCTTGTTTTACATTCAATTGGTTTGGTCATATCCATTCTAAATTAGATCAGAGGGCTTCAAGACACAGAATCCTTTCGCAGTCCTTGTAGTAGTTACATAATATGGTTTAAATTTGGGATTGAGAGGTATAAATAAGAGTGGTGAAGTCTGGTATGTCAATAATTGTATAGCCAATGAGGCCTCTGTGTAAACATGATATTCCCCTGAGGATTCTGGGAATTCCTATATTTCCTCCTTGGAGTTGGGAGACACTTTCTCTCACTCTCTGCTCACTCCCTTGAAGACTTAACTACTGACAAGACTCACTCCCTGAGAGACAGTCTACTGACAAGACACATGGTACTATAATGATAGACCTTCTGCCCTGGGAACTGGAGGAGCCATAAGGAGATCCCTGCCAGTGCTGAGATGCTTCTACCACCACAGGCTCCATAAGACTTTGCCAACACTGGCCTGTGATCTTTCTACATTTTGGATCATTACATGTGGTTCATGAGTGTGCCAGTCATGTACTCATATCAGTTTGATTAAGAAAGTAGGGGTGGAGTCTAGCTTGTCAACCTGGAGATAGCCAATGAGACCTCTGTGGGGGCATGGCTTTCTCCTGAGAATTTTGGGAAGTCTTAAAGTATTTCCCAATTGGAGATGAGAGATTTAAGACTCAGTCCTTGGGGGACACACTACTGATAAGACAAGATGGCAGCATAGACCCTGAGTCCCAGGAACTTGAGGAGCAGGAGAAGTTACATGGGCTTACCCTCATGAAACCAAACCTCTGAAGCTGGAAAAGCTACAGAGACACATGCCAGCACTGAAATGCTTCTACCACCTGCTGATGGACCCTGAGCCCTGGAAATGAGGATACATGAATAGGGAGACCCCCACCAGCACCAGGATGCTTCTACTGCCACTGGATACACAAGAGTCTGCACTTACTGGCCTGTGATTGTCCTGGTGTCACTGCAGATGCTTCATGAGTCGGAAGGAGACTTTATAGACTGGTATTGGAGATATGGGCTAATATCAGACTTATGACCTTGGACTGGACTGGGTTGGGATGCTTTCTCAAAGTTCCATTCCTCTTATAGATAAACCTTTCCCTTATATCCATGTACATGTTTATGGATTAGTTTCTCTAGTCTACCCAGACTAACACAATGAGTCTGAAAAGAATTTTATAGCTTCGTATTGGACATTTGGGCTAATATTGGATTTATGGACTTGGTCTGGACTGAGCTGGGATGTTTTCTCAATATTCAATTGCTGTTTTATATAAATGTATTTCTTATACACATATAAGAGTCCATGAATTTGTTTCTCTAGTATACCCAGACCAGCACAGCCATCTCCAGTCCATATATCTAACATTGTAACTGGCATACAAATGTTATACCATAAACAAATCACTAACTGAACAGAGCTAAACTCTGGACAATGACTTGCCAGAGTTTCTCCTAGCAGTTTTATATGGCCACATAGCAAAGTGACTTGAAACACTTTCGTTGCTGTTAGATGGTTTGGGTCTCCAGAGTCAAAACTGACATTTTTGGGTCACTTCTCTTACCCACTAGTTTAAAAATTAATTATGTCATACTGATTGCTTTCTAGCATTGAAACTTAGCACAGTCTTATTTGTGTGAAATTCCTCTCCTTGACTCAAAAATGCCAACCTGTTTATTTATTTCAAGTCTTTTAATGAGCCAAACTCATTCTGGTTATTTTATCACAATAGTACGTACATTATACCTCCCCCCCCCAAAAAAAAAACTTGCTAGCTCCCTTACATATTAATTTCCTACATACTCTGCATTAGAGCCTGAATTCTGAGCACTAGGTTTGTGGAAGGCTCTGGCTGACAGTTTAAACATCCCTTCTATCAAGTTGATTCCCAAACAGGTGACCCTGTATGTAAGGTTTCCGAGACTATGCACCTTAACCATGCAGAAAGACTCTTACTTCTCCTTCAGAGTGACTGGGGGTTTGAATGCTGCTGATCTGGTTAGTCGCCCACAGGACTCCTTTTTAACAAGAGCCCTACATCCATTTAAATGTCTATCTAAATGCAGTAGCCAGTGAGTTCTGAGCATTAACCAGAGATATAAAAAGCTTTGCTCTTTGTCTGAGAGTAAATTGCTCTACTCCCCTTTGTGAGCCCAGGAAAGGACAGTCTCCCCCACAGGGACTCGGTAGGCATAGCCTTGATGGAAACTGAGGTACCAGCTTCACATAGTCACAGACCAGCCTGCAGTTATTCGAGGGTCCTAGAACTGACCATATAAACTTTTTAATCTGCATGAGTGTGTGTATCCAATCATGGTTCCTTTCTGATTCCATGGTCCCTACTGTGATTTCAATGAATTAACTTGCCATCAATCATTATCTTAATATGGATTTCTTTCATTTTCCATCTTCTGTAATCAATCAAGTCACCATGAACCCTTTGGATATCATTGTGGCCTCATGCTAATGATTTCCTCATCCAGATAATTCATTTTTTGTCATCATCTCATCCATGCCCTTATTAAGAATTACAAGGCTGAGTCCCGGTGACATAGTGCTTATGTGTGGGACTGCGGCCCACTGGGTTGGCATTTCAAATTCAACAGCAGCTCTCTAGGAGCAAGGGTGGGCATCCTACTTCCACCACAAGAAGGTAGTGATGCACCCCCCCCCCAAAAAAAAAGGGAATTACCATACACACTCAAATATAAGCTGATCCAAGTATCAGCTGAGGAACCTAATTTTACCACAAAAATGGCATTAAAAATGTGCTGAAAAACCTCAGCCTATACATGAGTATATTTGGTTATCACATAGCATGTATATTTCAATTTGGGGTGTTTTCCCCTAAAAAATGCTTGTACACTACATGGGTGTGTGTGTGTCTATTTACATGGTGTGTTGTATTTGGAAGGAATATATGGTAAATAGCAGGCTCACAGAAGAGACAGAGTGATAAGAAAGGAGAGTCAAACATAGGGAAAGGGCTGGGACCAAAAGGGACTTAATGGACTTCTATTCTCCAACACTCCAGCAAGAATTCCTAATGGGAATCTTTCAACCATCTCTGTAATTTTGAAAGCATAGAATAGCCACATTAGAAGTGGTGAAAGTTAAGGCTTCCAACAACTGCTGTGAATAACTTTATTTTCTTAGATGTCACCTTTCATAGGGTGTGAGCCATATATAGACAAGGCTGCTTATCCTCTTCATCATTTTGTTGTGAATGTTTAAACAGGGATCATCATATATAGGTGATCAATAAATATTTACTGAATTAATCAAGCATTGGGTCATCAAAGTGGACATGTAAAAAGGAATCTAATCATTAAAGGTTTTGTGAAGCCTGGCAGTGCAGTGAATTGTTTGAGATGGCTAGTCGTTATGTAGTTTTGTTTTGTTTTTGAACACCCATCAAACAACTTTTTCATGATGGGTCTTGAAAAGAGAGATGGTTAGAGGCAATGCTCTTAGCATTATATGATTCAGTTGTGACTGATTGCTAACAGGGCTCAATGTGATTATGAAAACTTTGCCTTCCATTTGGGATTGGATACTGTGGGCATTCTGCTGGGTATAAAACAAGCTGTCTCAGAAGCCCGAGAGACAGGTGCTCACTACTAAGAAGAAGGAGCTATCTGCCTTAGGAAGAGATTGCAGACGATATGGGTGCAATAGCAATGTGTGGCGAAGTAACTAGATGATGCTATCAGAAAGAATAGTTGCTGGGGCCTTACAGGCTTGTTTTCAAACAAGCAACCATCTAAGGGAGGCATCAGTGAAGTCCACTTGAAAGAACACCAGCCTGAATGATCCAAGGATTAGATTCAAATCTAAAGGAGAGGGTAGGATCAAAACTTAAATTGTATACCCCTGGTTTGAAGCAGTCTCTGGAGGATGGTGGAAGCCCACAACTTATTTTCAAGGGTGAAGCCTCTGGTGAATCTCCTCCAATCATAGTTGAGAGATGTGACTACATTGCTATCAGAAAGAAAACATTGTAAAATTGATTGTGATAGACAAAGTTAGGTCAGAATGTAATGTGGTATCATTTGGCCTCCCTTTTGACCCATTTTAAAACTGTTTTTGTTTGAAAAATAAAAAGTTAAGTGAAAATGCACATGGATTAAGTCCCCATTTTACCCCTCTGATCATTGACCAGGGGTATGCATTTTCTTGCTATCATGAAGACTGCATTAGAAATTAGATGGATGCAGTTAGTTCAAAATTTAGCACCCCGTCTTTTGAGCTCCCTATGATCCATTTAAACTTCTTCAAGTTCTTAATATCTCCTGCTTTCTTTTCAATTGAAGTTTTTATTGGGTTCACTTTGTTACCCTTGTTATTTGGAGTCTAAATAAATGTTTTTAGCATATTAAATCCACGATCGGAAAAACCTATAGAGACAGTCACTGGAGTAATGTTTCATCGTGAGTATGGCAGGGAGGGTTGATGAGACATGAGGAGTTAGTACGTATGAGAACAAGAAAATATTCTAAAACTGTTTGTGGTTAAGGTTGTATACCTCTTCTTGATATGATTAAATAACTGGATTGCATCATAAATGACTTACAGTCCAATAAAACTGTTGGGGAAAAGAGAAGGACGGAAGGAAGGAAGGATCTAGAAGTAGAGCTCATCTCTGCACATCGAGGCTAATTGATCCAGGGGCAGAAAACTGAGACTCCAGAGGCATGGCAGAGGTGCAGCAGAACCAAGAGCCAAGGCAAAGCACCGCCCATAGAGCACGTAAAGTTGAGCATCTTTCAGCAGAAGACTTGCTTGTAGAGGAGGGTCTGTCCAGGCACTTACTTGGGAGAGATAGGTTTGCTGAACCTAGTGATTTAAGGCTGTTTTACTATAGAGCTGGTTCTTTGGGGGCATTCTTTGGCATCACTAGAGGAGCTTCGTAACATTGCCTGGGTAGATCAGAGGCCAAGAGTCTGTGTGGCTGAGAGGCCAATGGCTAGAGAGTAGCCTGACTGTGGTGAAGCTAAAAAGAGACTATCCTGAACAAAGAATAGCATACCGAACATTTCTGATTCCCAAATTAACTTCCCCAATACATATTGCCATTGTGAGTATGAATACAAAAATATATAGAACCCAGCATAGATTCAGAGGTGGTGACTGGTGGACAAATTGGTAACAAGGATGGAGGGGCATCATCTGTCTCCCTTCTGTTTCATAGAACTTGCCCTTGGGCAGCTGTGGAGTTTGATTTTCCTTCTCCCCTGGTCATTGGAGGAGATCAGACGACATCCTACACATCATTTTTGCAGGTATGGTAAGTTTAGACTTTATCATGAAAGCAATGAGGAACCATTGAAGGACTAAAGACAGTGACAGTAATATGATTTTTAAATAACAATTATCGTAAATTCTAAATAAAAAAATTAAAAATCCATAAAAGCGTGTGACACAGTGTTTCCATGTTTTAGGGGTTACCCTTGTAAATTTGGCTGTTCTCACCACGTGAATTGTGCAATTGCTAATCCCTTTTAGAATGTACTAAAAATAGGCCCTCCCCTCCCATGTCCTCCTCCTCCCTACATATTGTCCCGTGCTGAGTTTGGTTTGGGGATTATCTACCTGGATAAGTCATTTCCATCCACCCACGACATCACTCAGTAGATGCCCATTCCTCCAGGAAGCAGACTCTCCTAAACTGGATCACATGCTGTCTTATGAGCGTCCACAATTCCATGCACAGAATAGCGTAGCACAAACCTCCCTGTGTTTTCTGTGTCCATCTGCACACTTTTCAGCCAAGACTTTTCTACCTCATGGAGGGTGAAACAGGAGGGCTCTCTCCTGACCTAATGCCTGTCAGACCAGGAGCACAAAACTAGATTGCAATCATGAGCGAGAGAAACAGGGATGTGTTTGAAGGACAGAGTATTGAAACCAATTAGCAACATTTGCTTTCATATTGTCTGCTTCTGTTTGCGATCTGAGGCCTGCAGTTAGCACAGATGGCCATGAGATTACAATCCTCTGCATACTTACTCTCGCCTACCCCCCTACTCTCGCTCCTACTCTCCCCACTCCCATCTCACCCCCCACAGGGAATGGTCATAAATCACAGAATGACTCCACTGTTCCCTTAAGCATCTGTCTCTGATCACAGTGTGAGTCCACCAGTCTTGTAATAGACTCCACAAGTGTTTTCCTTGGGTAAAGAAAAAACTCATCAAAATTAATACTAAATTGAAAATGGGAAAGTTCAGCGAGGCAGCTGCTGCCTATAAGTGAAATTGATAAATAATATGTTCAAAGTGCTGCTTTATTCTCCAAACTATTAAAGACTGAAAAGAGGATGAAAAAGACACCTGTCCATTCCCACCAGATAAATACAGGGAGTCTAATTTACAAATGGATATGAACATGCCTTGTTCACATTGTGGACAAGCTTGTGGGTGTGGAAATGAAGACTTGGACTTGACTCAAATGTGAGTGGTTACTGAGTTCTGTAGGTGGTGAAATGAAGCCATTCTCGGATCTGCAAGGGAACAAAAAGCAAAATGCTTCCTGGGAACAGCATAAGGAACCCTGGTGACACAGCATTTAAGCAAGGGACAGCTAGCTCACTGCAAGCTCGCCATTCAAACCTGCAAGCTGTCTTTAGGAGAAAGATGTGGCAGTCCCCGAAAGATGACAGTCTTGGAAAATACAGGGCAGTTCTACTCTGTTTACCAGGTCACTTAGAATTAGAAGCAACTTCCAGACAGCCAACCTTGGGCTGGGATAGCTGCATAGTTAACTGTTTTGCAAAACAAAAATTCAAAGAATCTCAGGCTTCTCCTCTGACCCACAGAGTCAATCTGCATTTTAACAGGATTGCCAGGTGATTTCTATATTCCTCTCTGAAATAGACAGGACCCTGTAATCCTGTCGGTTAAGCTTTGGCTACTAACTGCAAGGCCAGTGGTTCAACCCAACCAGCCAGCTACCCTGGAAGAGAAAGATGAAGCTGGCCATTCTTACGAAAGTTTACAATCTTGGGGACCCAATTCCCATCCAGAATTGACTTGATGTCAGTAGATGTTGCGTTAGCGTTCGTTAGGGGACGGGGTGGAAAATAGGGTCTTTGCAGATGTAATTAATTAAACAAAGATGTAGTTATACAAAAGAAGGTGAGCCCTAATTCAATATGACTGTTATCCAAATATAAGAGTAAATAAGAGACACAGGCAAACAGTTAAAAAGTGAAGGCCAAGCAAAGATGGAGGCAGAGGCCGGAGTTATGCTGCCCGAAACCGAGGACTGCCTGGGATTTTCTGAAGCTGTGGGAGGAAAGGAAGGTCTCCTTCTAAAGTGGGGGCTCCTCAACGTTCCCTTTTCAGGAAAACACTGACCCGGCATCACCACCGTCATGACAATTCTTGTTCTATAGCCAGTAATGCAGGACAAAGTGTAGGCCCACCCCAGGCCTGTACAGAAGAACCCCACATCTTGATGCCAAGCCATTGTAGAAGTAGCATCCAGATGTGATACAGCTGAGTTCCGAATCGATTTTTTTTTGCATAAGAAATAAAGGAAAATAGGTTAATCTGTTCCCAATCAACACGTTTTTACCCTAACCTTGCCTTTTGATGCAAAACATTACACAGAAATTTCAAAGTAATAAGTTCAGAGTTAAATAATGTCACTTAAATAAGAAACGGCATTAAAACAGATTTGTAACAACTGTAGTATGGTCCATACCTCGAGGTGGACGAGGATCTGATCTGCTGGCACGATGTGGACAGGAGATGTGGAGAGAGAGTCCTTGTTTGGATTTCCCCTTCCATCAAATCAGCTGGTAGCTCCTTTTCAGGAGTGTTTTTTCCCCCTTCTCTGACTTTTTTTTTTTTTCTTCAACTAGGGCCTGGTTGGCTTTCTCTAAAAAAAAAAAAAAAAAAAAAATCTGTCTAATGTGGTCAGCTGTTGGCGTTTCTTTAACTGTTTTCTAAAAGGGTTTACTAAGTTATCATCAACAATATGGATGACATGGTCAACCAGTTCCTTATCGTAATGATTCTTTTTAAAAACCTGTGGCTTAGGACCCATGGAACACAGCTGCAAAAGGTTTTAAACAATGGTTACTAACAACCCCAACTAATGCTGAAACATGAACTGCTTTTGTTTATAAAAGCATGTACATCGGGTTGGGTTCTGATGATTTGTTCGACCGCCAATGCAAAATTTTCCCCACATTTCCAGTTGAAATGCAATTCTGTGTGTACTGATGTGGTGGCGTGCCCTAGTTCTACTATATCTGAACCAACCAGGCCCCCGGGGGCAGTATTTCCCACTTTGGACCAAATTGTTCTCAAGCCTCAGAGAGCTTTAGCCAAATCAAAATGCCTACCTTCCAGAACTATGGGAGAATAAATGTTATTTAAAGTACACAATGACTTGGCTAGGACAGTTCTGGGAAGCTAATATAAGTCTTTTTGTTCTATAGGACAGTTTTCTAAGAGTCTTTATGAGTTTAAACTCACATTAGTACCAACGTATAGTTTGTTGTCCTGATAAACATGTTTTTTGAGGGTGCAAGAGAATGTTGAAAAGTATACATCTTTTGGAGAAATACTTATTAAACAAATTACTTCTTATATAAGTCGTTCTTTAAAATAGCATCTAGTCAAAGACTTTATTTAAAAAGAGTAATCTCTACATGAAATTTATGCATAGGCAGAGTGCAGTGAAGTGA